>PVJC01006883.1:0-53797 GCA_004026665.1 Murina feae | reverse complement strand
GATGTCCAATAATTTGTTCAATGAATCTATTATTGTTGGACATTTAGATTATTCTAGTATTGCATAATTATACATAGCTCTGAAAAAAATCTTTACAGCTACTTCATTATATATTTGACTTCTTATTTCTTTGGGAAAAATTCCTACAGTGGAATTTGGTCCAAGGCAATGCAACATTCTAAAAGCCTGATGCATGATGCTAAATTGCCCTCCAAGAAGACTGTACCCATTGTATCCACCAGCAGTGTACAAGAGTGTCTGTCTCCATTCCTTTGACACCTCTGCTATACTCATTTTTTATATTTATCAGTTTAATAAGAGAGATAGTAACCGCTAACATTTATATGCCATTCCTGATATGCAAGGTACTATCCCAAGTGTATGACACATATCAACTTGCCTCCCTTTTACAACGACCCTTGAACCTTCATTTTACAGATCAGGAAACAGGCATAGTGGTTCAGCAGCTTGCTGAAGGTCACACAACTAGGGAGCAGCCACCCAGGCAGCTTGAATCCAGAGATTGTGCCATTACTTATTCTCTCAATAGTGTGTGTGTGTGTGTGTGTGTGTATGTGTGTTATGTTCTTTTAGTGTTTACCATTATGCTATTACCTCTCCATATAGTATCTAACATTTATCTGATCACCCCTGAAGTTGAATTTTGATCACATATTTCTCTTTTATATCTTTGCTTGTAAGAATTCTCTGTTTATATCATTTCCTTTGGGGGTGGAGGTGAGGATAAGTCCTAAGATGCTTGCCTTTCCCTTAATGATTGTTAAGAACTATTTATAGAATAAAAATATCCTTTCTTGCCCTAGCTGGTTTGGCTCAGTGAATAGAGCATCGGCCTGCAGACTGGAAGGTCCTGCATTCAATTCTGGTCAAGGGCACATGCTCAGGTTGTGGGCTCGATCCCCAGTGAGGAGCATGTAGGAGGCAGCCGATCAGTGATTCTCTCTCATCATTGATGTTTCTGTCCCTACCTCCCTCTCCCTTCCTCTCTGAAATCAATAAAAAGATATATTTTTAAAAAATAAAGTCATCTTTAAAAAAATATTCTTTCTTTGTCATATATATTGTAGGTAATTCTCCATAGCTTGCCATACCCCCCCCCTTTTAATTAATTCATTAATCAATTTGCTAGCTAGCATACGATTTTTATTTTCTTGTGATTATGTTTGTCAATTCTCTCATTTAAGGCTGGTAGGTTAGAAAGGCCTGCTCTGCCCTCGATAGGATACACGCCCTCCTCTATTTTCTCTATTATCTTTGCATTTGACTTCCAAATCTTCAGTCCATCTCATTTCTCTGCACCTTTGCCAACACACCAGGGCTGCCTTACTTCCAGACCAGACCCCACCTGCCTTCCCTGGACAGATAGGTGACATTGTTTGCTGAGACTCCGCTCCCGGGCCATTTGCTCCCTCAATCCACCTGGAAATGACACGTGAATTCTTCAGGGGGAGTGCACCCAAGGCAACATAGGATTGCCCTTTCAATCTGTTTCCTAAATAAGGTGTCCTTTTCCTTCCTGCCTTCCATCCAACGCTTGATCCATGGAACACTTGCTTCACGTTAGACAATTAAGACAAAAGCCCTGCTTCCCCGGGCTTCTCTGAAGCGGGCTGTTGAGCGGAGAGCAGCGGTAGTTGAGGGGAAAGCATGCCAAGAATTCATTTCAATTTGAAAGATCTTTTCAGGGCTTTATTTGTTCCAAGAGTTCTTTAAGTGTCTTAAATAGAGTCCAATGAAGTGCTTTAGGCGCTGTTTCAATACTGATTATGTCTCCTCTCCTTGAGGACAATGCTGGCTTCAATACACATTACTGTTTTCAGCCAAGGTTTGATGTTGACATTAGCCAGTCCCATTCTTTTTCTTCTTCCACTTTGCCCAAATATTGTGACTTAAACCATTACTCACAAAACGAAACCATTAGTGGGTTTCCGAATATACTTCAGGAGATAGATGGCAGTCCCATCGCCCAAGCACCAATGCAATGCTTGCAGTGTCTCCCAGTGTAACAGGTAATCAGTGAGTGTTTGCTAAGTGAATTAGTGAATGTGCGCATGGGTTCCAGGAAGAGAATAGCTATTAAGCCTATAATAAACAAAGGGGGGGGGGCATAATCTGAAACTTTTGCAGGAGTGCTTAAGCCTTTAAAATTACAACTTTAATTCATTTACTCATTTAGCTAATAGAGAATTTTCCATGTGTAGTTCATAAAACATTAGCCCTATGAAATGCAAAGGAAAAAAAATGTTGACAAGTTAGAGACCCATTCTCTGGCTCTTAGAGATTCATGGCAAATATTTGCATATTAAAGACTGTCTATTCCTATAGCATAGAAACCTATTTAAATTAATTTAAACTCGACAAGGGCAGAAATTAGGTCTGTTGTCCTCACTAATGTTTCCCAAAGAGCTTCATATAGTGCTATTAGATATATATATATATATATATATATACTAGGGGCCCGGTGCACAAAAATTTGTGCACTCGGCGAGGGGAAGAAGGGGTCCTTCATCCTGGCCTGTGCCCTCTCATAGTCTGGGACCCCTGGGGGGGATGTCCACCTGCTGGCATGCATGACCAGCCTGGGTGAGGGGCTGAGGGCTGTTTTCAGGCTGGCCACAGGCCCCTCAGGGTTCATGCACTGGGGGGTGGTATGGCTGGAGAGTGCAGGCGTGGACATTTCCAGCCAGATGGCCTACCATTGCACATACCTGGTGGGCCTCCACTACTGAGGGGACACACCTGGTGCAGAGCTGGGTGGCAGGCCAGGAAGTGGACGCTGGTGCATGGTC
The DNA here is from genome assembly GCA_004026665.1 of Murina feae. Classification (NCBI taxonomy): domain Eukaryota; kingdom Metazoa; phylum Chordata; class Mammalia; order Chiroptera; family Vespertilionidae; genus Murina; species Murina feae. The sequence continues at coordinate 50,987 of PVJC01006883.1, read as the reverse complement.
CCTTGGGGGGGCCTTGCTGCTGAGCAGACACACACTGTGAGTGGAGCCAGGCACACACTCGCACATGCCCCACGGAGGCCTCCAGGGTGGAGCCAGGTGGCTGGACCTGTGGCAGACACTCTGGCAGGGGCGGAGGATGCTCGGGCATGACCCCGAGGGTGTACCCCATTCAAGCCCCCGCCACTGAGCCTCTGAGGTCGTGTGGGCCCAATTGCTCTATTCCCAGCCTCACAGGGCCTGGCCTGGCTTCCAACTCTGGCCTTGCGGCTGCTCACCACCTTCTAGAACCACTGCAGGCACCATTGCTCTATTGCCAGCCCCAGCCTCAGGGCGGGGCAGGCTCCCACGCCGCCCAGAACCAACCACTGGCACGATCTCTCTATTTCCAGCCCCATCTCTCTATTGCCAGCCCTGGCCACAGAACCGGGGGCCTGGGCCACCCCCCGGCCCTACAGCCGCCCGCCACTGCCCGGAACTGACTGCCGGAGCAGCGAGGGTGGAAGCCAGGCCTCTGCCCTCGCTTGCCCCAGCGTGATCGCTCCTTTGCCGCCCCAGCTGCAGGGCCGGGAGGCCTGGGCGAACCCCCGGCCCTACAGCCGCCAGCCACTGCCCGGAAATGTCTGTTGGAGCTCACCAGGGTGGAAGCCAGGCCTCCGCCCTGGCGTGCCCCAGTGCGATCGCTCCATTGCCGCCCTAGCCTCTGCCATCTTGGCTGGGCTAATTTGCATACCATTGTTCTGATTGGCTGTTGGCGTCCCGAAGAAACGGTCAATTTTAATATTTCACTTTTATTAGTTTAGATAGAATGAATGTTCTAGTTATCTATGGCTAATTACCCCCAAACTTACTGGTTTAAAAAGAGCAAACATTTCATCTCACAGTTTCTGTGCATCAAGACTTCAGGTACAATTAAAGGGAAGGGTGTCCTCAGCTCAGGGTCTCACAAGCTACAATCAAGGTGTTGGCTGGGGTGCAGTCATCTCAAGATCACTTATAGCTATTGGTAAACCTCAGGTCCTCGCCTACTTTTGGTTAGAGGTTTCAGTTCTTTGTCACATGGGCAGTTCACAGCATGACAGCTGACTTCCCTCTGAACAAAGGACAAGAGAAATCACCCAAGATAGAAGCCACAGTCTTTTAAAATCCTAACTAGAGAGGGTTCGGGGGGAGGAGGAAGAGATCAACCAAAGGACTTTTATGCATTCATATAAGCATAAACAACGGACACAAGACACTGGGGGGGGGAGGGGTAGAGGAGGCTGGGGGAAGGCCAAGGGGGAAAAAATAAAAGAGACATATGTACTACTCTTTGTAATATTTTAAGCAACAATAAAAAAAAGTAAGAAAAAAAAATCCTAACTAGAGGCCCAGTGCATGAAATTCATGCACTGGGGGATGGGAGGGAAGAAGGGGGCTATCAGCCTAGCCTGCATCCTCTCACAGTCCAAAAGCCCTTGGAGGATGTCTGGCCTAAGCCGGCAGTCAGACATCCTTAATGCTGCTGCAGTGGCAGGAGAGGCTCTCACCACCACCATGAGCCCCAGCCATGAGCCCGGCTTCTGGCTGAGGAGTGCTCCCCCTGTGGGAGTGCACTGAGCACCAAAGGGCAGCTCCTGCATTGAGCGTCTGCCCCCTGGTGGTCAGTGCACATCATAGCGACTGGTTATCCCGCCAATCAGTCGATTTGCATATTGGCCTTTTATTATATAGGTTTTTGGAGTTGATGTTCCATCACTTCTGCTATTTGTTAGACGTGAGTCAATAAGTCCAATCCATATCTGAGGCGATGGTGCTACCCAAGGGTGTGCTGATGGGAGATGTGATCATTGACCGGCTTAGAGGCTGCCTACCACAAATACTGATTGGATGAACCCAGCATTTTTCATACTTATTTGGCCTCCTAAGTAACAGCTTTTTCATTTGGAAAAACACTTGAAGAAACACGTAGAACTAATTTGTATTGAATGCTAGGTTCTTGGACATAAGAATAAATAAGACACAATTCCTTTATTAATTTATTCTTTAAAAAAATGTTTTGAGTTCCTAGCACTATCTCCTTAAAGAGCTTAGAGTTTAGTCCAAATCTGGGAACTCCTTTCAGAATGCATCACCTTGGGAGAAGCAGGCTTCATTGATTAGCAGTACAGATTCTAACCAAAAAAGATAAGGAAGAATTCTGGCAAGTTTGTGGCCCTTTGACTGACTAGCAGGTATCCTCCCTTATGTGACTCCTTGATGAAGCACTGGGCATGACCTAGCCTTGGCTGGTGGGATGATCCCACCAGGATTTTGAATTTTAAATGTCAAGCCAAATACAGAGCTAGTGAGCAAGCCTCTGTGGTAGAAGTGGTATTGGAATTTATATGATCACAAATACAAAAATTCTTATTCTGGACACTTAATAGAATTGCATTTCCCTGCCCCCTAAGAAATTAGACATGGTCATGAACTTTATTTTGGCCAGTGGAATGTGGGAGGCAATAACATGTGTAACATCAGAAAGAATCTTTAAGAGCTGGTTAAATTCTTTAGCTGCAATTGCCCTCATGCCCTTCCATTTTCCAGATTCTGAGATCACAGAAGCATAAGGCTTCCATTGACCTGGGACCTTAAGTCACTCTAATGAGCAGAGTCACCCTGCCCACCATTGCAGAAATATAATGGGCATGAGAAATGAACCATTGTCATTTAAGCCATTGAGATGTTAGGGTTGTTTGTTACTGCAGCATAACCTAGCTGATACAGTAGTCCAGCAGTGAACATCAGCATTCTGTGTTCAGCAATGGTAGACTGAGTGGCCAGTGGTGGTGGTGCCAGTGGTAGTGGCTCAACCAGCCATGACTTTAGCTGTATTTTTTCTATCCAACCTCTCATTGTTCCTGCCTATGTTATGAAGCTGATTCTGTGAGCTATAGCTTTCTAATAATTTCCTTTCCTGCACAAATCACTCTGGACAGATTTCTATTGATTGCAGCCAAAAACCTTGATTGATACTAATTCTGTTTCATCCAATAGGAATTTATTGAGCCCAGTGTGCCCATCATTGTCCTAACTGCAAGCAAGCTTTTGGTTGAAACTCAATAATGAGTGTCTCCCTAATCTCCAGTAATTTACAATCTCATTAAACAAATAATATACATATGAATGAAACATAAAAAAATTTAAAATAAGCCACATGACACTGAAGATATACATGGAGGTTTTTCTTTCAGAAGAAAAGTACAGATAAAAAGAGATAGGGCATGTGTATTTTAATTTCTTTGTACTATCCTACACCTGCCAAAATTTAAGTCTTCTGATTTGAGCAATATTTTCTTGGCACAGGATATATGATTATTACAACAGTACCTGGCACACAGTAAGCAGTAAGTATGTATTTGTTGAATGACTTAATGAATGAATGTGAGTGGGAGCCATAGACTTTAGAGTCAGTGACCTAGGATTGGAGTCTTGCTTCTACTATTTAGTAGCCTTAAAACAGAGACTTCTATAACCTCACCACAATATGGACATGCTACTATTGGTTTCCCAAGACTGCTGGCAGAATTTACTACATGAGCTGGCTTAAAGGAATCATTCAATAAATGCAATAGAAGCATTTAGACAACCACATACGTATATACTAGTATACCAGTGTGTGTGTGTGTGTGTGTGTGTGTATACTCCCCAGAATTCATTTCACTTTATTTATTAACTCATATATAAAGAGTTCCTGAGCATCTACCATATGCTGCTCATGCTGCTCAGGGATAAGCATCAACGGCGAGCATGACATAAACATTACAATAACTGGGCTGACAAGGGACATTCAGGGAGCTATGAGACTGTACCACCAGGAAAGTCTGGACAGAGCTAGTATGTTTAATCTTACCTCAGCATCCGCTTCTCAGATAACCTGGACCAACACACCAAGTACTAGTAACAATGAAAGCATGACATGTAATGCAGCTTTGGCCAATGAGATGCAAAGAGAAGAATGTGCTGTGGGAAGAAGGGGCCTCTCAGAAAACTTTGCTTTTTTCTTAGAAAAGGGCCCCACAGTAGGACAGTTCTTTTTTTCTACCTCAGGAGCAAAGTGGGTCCAGATATTTGGGGTCTAAAGCTTATAAAATTTAAAGTGCTTCCTTTAGGTAAAAGAGAACATATACCTTTTATTTTTTAAAACTTCACAAAAGTATATGGCCACTTGAGCACAATGCTAGACCTTGAAGGGTCCTATGAAAGTGAGGGACCCTGAGGCTTAAGTTTCATTAGCCTCATGGAAATCTGCCTCCGCTCTTGATGCTGCAATCAGCAGGTGATCACTGGAGCTGGGCAGCCATCCTGGGACCATGAGGGAGACCACCCAAGGGGATAAGCCAATACTATGGAAGGAACATGCCTTTGTTGATATTTCTGAGCTACCTGAGTACCCAACTCTGGAACCCTGCTACCTCTGGATTTAGGATTATGAGAGCTAATAAACTAATAAATGCCCCCATTCCTTAAGCCAAACGAAATTAGTCTTTTATTTGCAGCCAGAAGTATTTCGACTGATACAGATTTATTCCTGAGTAAATTTCTTCTGCCAATCCTATCCCCTGCTATTCACTGGACAAGGAAGAGGGCTCTGGAACAAGAAAAGAAAGGAGAGGCAGGGTGGTAACTGCATAGCAGTCGCGTCAGCCTAGCTGATGTTTCCTTAGACAAGCCAGAAATTCTTCTAGGAGGGGTGAATGAATGATTGGATTAGAGAATTTGCTTGCCTCTGAGAAAATGGTGAGCGTGTTGAAGAGAAGAAAAATGCTCTCAACTTTGGTTGTGATATGGAGTGGTGAGTCCCTGGAGAGAAACAGGATGATGCTAATCACATCAAAACTGCCCAAGGCTATTCCAGCTACCTCCCTTTGGAATACAACAAAGAGAACCCCCGCAGGGAACAAACCGCTAGCATCGAACCATGGGGCTTCACTGCACACATAAAATCCTACCAGAGCCAACAATATTTGAACAAAAAAAAAAAACTGGTATCTTTGTGGCTGTCAGCTAATAATAGCCTCTGATATGTAAAGCCCTGGCTTTATGTCAGGCCCTGTGCCAACATTTTACATACCAGGCTTCCTTTAATCCTCATAGCAAATGATGACAGAAGAACTATTATCCCCATTTACAGGTGAGGAAATTGAGGCTCAGAAAAGTCCAGAAACTTGCCCAAAGGCACACAGTCATGACATGATTGAGCCGGGATGAAATCCCAATAGTTTGAATCTAGTGCTAGCTTTTTCTTGCCTTATTTTCCTCTTTTTCAGACCACAATTCTCTTCCTCCCCCTCCCCAACTTTTTCCATAAAAGGCCAAAAAGTGAATATTTTCTGCTTCGTGGACCAATCTCTGATGCAACTACTCCATGCTCCATTGCAGAGCAAAATCCGCCATAGACAGTATGTAAATGGATGAGTGTAACTGTGTTCCAGTACAACCTTATTTGCAACAACAGGCCATGGGCCTGGCTTGGCCCATGCATCCTCGTTGACTGACTCCTGAACTAGGTCATCAGCCATGTGCCTTCTCTATTAGCACTCCCATTCCTTTTACCACCCCTGCCACCACAATGCCCATTCCTGGTGACATAGAGTCCAGATGACTCCGGTTGAGCTGTGGCCTCACACAGGTGGATTACTGTGCAGTTACTGAAGTTTCAGCTACATAGGCACATGGTTCAGGCTTCTTGTAAGGCCCCAGGTAGGCCCTTAGCTATGGAATTGCTTATATAGTTTTCATAAGGATGATATTTTAACAATGCTTCTTCTCTCTCCCATGTTCCCTCATGTCAAGTGGCACTGAAATGGTCAAGGATATTTTGGGGATCTGGCCTAAGGGGAACCGTTTAGTTTGGATCTCGTGAAATGATTATGTATGGTTACACTACGGCCCAAGGCCTAGTGCGGGAATGGCTTGCAGAATGTTCCTACAACCCACCATAACACTCTTCCATTGTCGTCACCCAAAGGGACAGGGCTAGAGGTCATTGTGCTTTCAGAGTGTCCTACAGAGACCGGCACTCGAAGGGAGTGGGTAAGGGAGAGAAACAAGGCTCCGCCTGTGGAAAATTCCTTCAAGCCTGAGACATGTAAATTTCTAAGTGGAAGACTGGGTTCTCATCCATGCCTAATCAAAACAGAATTTCTCTCTTTTCAAGAGAATACTTGGTAATGCAGCATACACGATTATGAACACACTACACATTTTTTATGGATATTGCACAAAATAGTAAAGCGCTTAACGAATGTTAGCTCTTTTATTTCATTTTTCCCTTCACCGTTCTCTAAAAATAAGTGGGAAATTGAAAATTGATAACATTGGTATTTAGCCTGAGAAAAATAGCTCTCAGAAATGAAACACTATTAAGAACCAAGAGGGAGAACATGGGGCAGACAAATCAGTAAATTTTTAGCTTCGATTTGACACTTACTGATGTAAGCTGATTGACCATATTTACTTGGGAAGGAAAAGAGCACATGAAAGGACATGCACAAAGTGTGGGAGGCATATCGTCAAAGATGATGCAGAAACAGGAATTCCATAGTGTTCTTGTAACTGGAGATACCTCCCCTCCATCATCCCTGTAACATTCGACTCCTGTACACATTTTCAGTAGCTCATTTGTATAAAAGTCAGGCACTGACTAAAGATACTTGTTATCCCTGAGCCTCAGTGTCTTGGCCTGTAAAATGGGAATAATAATATGATGACTGTGAGACTTCCATTAGGAAATGTTTGTGAGGCGATACATAATTGAGATGGAGTATTTCATTGGTTTAGCTCCTGCCGACATCAACTCTGGAGCCACATGGCCAAGCCTAACCTTACTGGAGTGGGAAAATATAACCTGCCTCTAGTGGGGCCAATTGCAAAGTCACACAGCATAGGGTGCAGGTACAGGGATGGTTGAAGAATTGAGGGCAATAATGCAACCTATTGCAAGGCTGCGTCTGCATTCGCCAGCACACTGCACTGTATGTCAGAGATGTGAAATAAATATTGTTCGAATACATGCATTGGACATTAGTAAATTAATCTTTCTGGGTTAAAAAAACAACCATCACCCACTGGTTGGTGAGGATTAACGAATGTGGCAGGATAATATATTAAGAGATTAGATCATGCTTGTTCTTCCTAAACCGTTCCCTCTCAGCAGTACAAGCAGGGGGCCTTGTGGTCTCTGTGAGTCTGCTCACAGAGCAGAAGAGCCGAAGAATCTCCCGGAGCCAAAGCTTTTCTGATCTTTTGTTCAAGTCTCAGCCATTTCATAAGAAAATGTTGGTCCCCCCAGAAAGAGAAGGGAGGAAGGAGAGACATTAGAGAGAGGAAAACTTGTCCAGCCAGGAAGAGGGTGCAGCCCATGGTTTCTTCATGTAACAGAGACCCACGAACTGCTCTGTGGGCCTCTGAGGAGATATAAGAGCTTCACAGAGGATGGCTGTTCAATGTGCCTGAGGCATGGAGATACTGTGCCCACCCAGAAAAACCTCCAAACCCTATGCATGGCCAGAAACCCTATGAATGGCCAGAAACCCTATGAATGGCCAGAAACCCTATGAATGGCTCATGAAAGGTTCTCGTTGGGCTTGGACAGTGGGGACACCTGGCCACTTGAGCGTCCTACATCCTGGGACATGAAAGAATCCTGAGTAAATTTGAGATCAAATTCCCCGTATTCCAGTGGGATAGGGGTCTAGTGTCATAATCTAGGTGATTTAAAGGAAATAAAATGTTATTTCCTGTATGCCTGAGTTAGAGAACAATTACACTCATTAAGCTATGAAAGTTATAACTGACAATTGGCAAAACAAAGCTCTTTGAATGCTAAGGTCATAGTAATATTTAAATATTTTGAGGACATTTGTTACCATGTTCATGTAAAGCCTTGTAATTCCATTCAAAGGCCCGCACAGAGCACTAGAGGAGAGATGCAGATGATAAAACAAAAAAACGTTTGCCTCTACCTTCCAGGATTTGAAGGCTCTTTGGTAAAACCCACACAATCCCAGATTGTGAAGTTAAATTAGCATGTTTAAATTAATGTTTAAATTATGCAGGCTCCCAGCTGTGCTGTGATGTTTGCACACTTTCTAGGAAGTGAGTAATTATAATTAGCTCTTAAATACTAAAGACATACCGTCATTAAAAGAAAAGGAGAAAAACAAACCTTTCACGTACAGACCTTGGTCTCCCAGCACGGGCTACTCTCATTCCCTGATGCTGAAGGACAGGAGGGAAATGAATGCCAGTGTTCATACTACACATGAGAAGATGGATTTAGAGTTTGTAGGTCAAGCGGGGGGTGCCACACACAGAACAATTCCCAAACCTAAGAATCTGATGTCAGCTGGTCACCTCACTAGAAAGGTGGTGAGGAGCAGAAACAAGAAACAAGCCATCAGCAGAGCTGGTTCTTGTCCCTGCTCTGTCCCTCATTATTTGTTATAATAGCTTCTCTCGGTTTCAGTTTCCTGATATGCAGAGTGGAATCAACAATGCCTGTCCTACATGTTTCATCAGTTGTGTGTGTGTGTGTGTGTGTGTGTGTGTGTGTATTTCCCCTGAGACAATAGCCAGTGCTTTTTGTATTTACGAAGTGGCAGACCCTGGGCTGGATCCTGTGAATTTGGCCGCAAAAAGGAAACACAGAACCGCCCCTCATGTGCTCCCCGGGACTCCCTACTTATCTATATCATGGTGATTTTCTCATTCACCTGCCTCCCTCACTAGTCTTTCCCCATCAGGGACAGGATCTGGGACTTGTTCACATCCCCAGCATGTAACATTGGGTCTACCCATAGTAGACACTCAATAAATATTATTTGGAAGAACTAAGAAAGAGAGCTGCTGGAAACTGATTGTTTTCACCAACCTTGGTTGCTCTGCAAGGTCAGAGCTATGCACCCATTAAGTTGAAACATTGTTAGTTAAAGCAAACCCTCACCTGTTAATTACATGTAAATTCTTGCTTGGAATTTCTTGCCTAAGGATATGGGTGTTTTTCCAAGAGACTCAATAAAAGGCTGGTAAGGCCCAGGCACCAGTGGGCAGTCTCAGCCACTAGAGGTAGACTCCATGCCTGGTCCCCCAGTTTCCAACTTGATTCTCTTCTACTCTCTCTTCATGTTGTGTGTGGCCTCCTCCAGAACTCAAATCCTGAATAGAAATCCTAAACCACACTGGATGTGTAAGGGGCTCCCACAAGAGCCATCTTACTGATTGAAAATGATTTACATTTGCCAGTCTTACCTCATCTGCACCATAGATTCTTTGAAAACAAGAAGTGTGTCTGATATTTCTTCTGGCATTTACTCTGGTGCCCAACAATTCTGAGCATGTACTTATTCATAGGTTCTCATGAATATTTATTGAGTCCCTACTTTGAAGAAGGCTCTGTAATAGGTTCTGAGGGCTCAACCATGAAAAACATAGCCACCCATCTTGCCATGTGGGACTTACATTAGAAAGAATAGTTAGATCATTAATAAATCATCAAACCAAGAAATACTCAGCCAAACAGTACAGGAGCACACACTAGGAGCTGCCTATCCAATACCAACACATTGTTCCTTTCATTTGCTAACAGAACCCTGATTTTATTTGGGAGGCCACATCCCCAGTTCCAAGTGACTCGCTATGATTTAGTTGAGTTGGACTAAACTATCATAATACTTGCATTTTCTCTGTCAGTCATTGGTCTGGGGTGGACATCTGACCCAGTCCTGGCCAATGGACTGTAAGGGAGTCTATTGAGGGCTGCTGGGAAATATTTTCCTCCCTAATAAAAAACAGCACTACTTAAGAGAAAAGCCCCTTTGTCTCTTTTCATTCTTCCTGCTTGGGATGCAGTCATGTGACAATTTGATATTTGCAGCTGTGGCCATCTGGTGACACTAAGGGACACATTGTGGACACATGAATGATGGCAGAGCAGGCAGATTGAACGTATCTGAGCTTCTGTTGGAGTCTCTAAGGAAGCCCAAATGGGTAGCTTCCAATCTTTCCATTCTGATTTCCGAACAAATTGAGAAATCAGTTAATGGAGGAAGAGATGAAGGGAACTATATCATCCTAGTTACTGATAAGGGCTCAGAATGGGATATAAGTTAATGGGAGAAGCAGTTGGGGCTTACCCTCCAAGTTAGGCAGTCGCAGTACCTAGTAACAGATCCTATCCAGGTCAGCAGTCCCAAGAGGAGCTGGACCAAATTTTTCCAACAGATAAGCCATCTTCCACTCCAGGGATGGGAGAGCAAAGGGGGAGAAAGAGGCCAGGAGTTCCAGTGATTGAGCTCCCTTTCCATGAAAGGAAACTTCAGGAAAGGGCACAAAGTATCACTCCCTCCTCCCAATCACACCGATGAGCCCTTGTGCAAACCCTAGAATCACCTTAAACTTCTTATTTCATGAGACTCATAAATCTCTATTATTGAAGTTCCTTTTACACAGGTGTTCCATTCATTGCACGTAACTGTTACAAGAACATCCTAACTGTTCTCTTCAAATCATCCTAACTGGTCTATGCACCACGAAGGAGGGTGGAAGTTGGGCTTTAATGAATGCTTAATGACTTCTTAGAGAAAGGGAGGGTTAATGATTCCAGCAAGACTTGCCCGACTTGAAAACCAGCACAGGTACAAACGCAGAGGCCACCTTCACTGCCTGCTCACAGGCTGATTATTTACTGGTACTTGATGGGTTATGTGAATAAAAGCAAGATCACAGCCACCAGGTCTTCCTATTCTCTTACTAACCAGGTTAATTATCTACACTTCTCGAATTTTCTTGTGCCTTTTGTCAAGGCTGAATCAGCTATTGTCTTCCTTAAGAATTCTCCACCCAGCTTCAGACTCTGTGAATGAGACCCTAACACATATTCTCTGCGTCTTTATTAATATGCATTGTGTCAACTTCTGCTCCTGCAAAGAATTAGCCTTTCACCACCTTTTCTTTTCTGAGCCATTGTCATTGTGGCAGGAAGGAGTTCTCAGAATTGGAAGGGATGCCTGAGAGCAGAGACACGTAGACAATGGAAGCTGGGTTCTGTAGTTGGCATCTGAGAGGGATTTTGGGGTCTCCACAGCACCCTCCTTCAACTGATAACATCCTCCCTTCTTTTGGGGGACCACCCCTTGGTATAGGCAACCAGTCATATTCCTTACTCAGCTCTTTGGGGTTCCCACTTAACATAAGATGGACCAGTAAGAGGACTAATTTCTTCTGGTCATAGTGATTGATTCAATGATGAGCATGTGACCAATCACTGTTTAGTTTCTTTCATTCGAATAACAGATTTGGATGAACCTGGACCTCCTAGTGGCAAGCACCCCACCAGAGAGAGAATAAAGCCCACACAAGGAGAAACAGCAGCACAGGAAGCAGAGACACATAATAGCATTTGAGATCCCTTGTGGCAGATGTCATGGAGGCCAGCCCGTTCACCTTATTGCTTATGCAGGGCCAAAAATTCCATATCCTCACTCCACCCCAGGCTTTTAAATGTTTTTCCTAAATTAGTCTGAATTGAGCTTCTGTTATTTGCAAGGAAAGATTTCTGGCCAATACAGATTAAGTCATGACCCCCATACCAGATATTAGACCAGATATATCAGATATTAGACCAGAAAGGGGTCATTTGACTCACTTATTCATGTGATTCTTCAATAAATATCTAGCAAGTGATTACTAGTTCAAGCAGGTATAATAACAAAATAGAAAATGAACACAGAATATGGGCATCATCTCATTGAGAGCACTACCCTGTCTAAGTTAGTACCAGCCATTCTCTCTGCTATGTCTGTGCTGTGAGAGATGATGAGTTTCTTTTCAATGACATACTCAAACAGAGTGAACGGACATTTGGGCATAGGAAGAAGATGCTATAGGTATTTTCAAGCATGGATGGAAACCCAGATTCAGTTAGTCTTAGGGTTTCTTTCAATCCTGACATTCAAGGGTAGAGGTTTCCATGTCCTTTTACACATTCTGTTAGGAACCTTCCCAACCGAATTCTGATTCTGTCCAGTTCCAGCTGTGGAACCAGGGCATTCTGCATTGCAGCATGCAATAAGTAGGTGTTCAATAAATGGTGGCTAAGTGTTATGTAGAAATCTTCCCTCCTCCCCCTTGCTTCATGTTTCCAAGTGGAGGGACCACCATTAGAGTAACATTTCCACCCACTACTCTCCAGAGGAGGACTTATATGAGTGGTGAATTTAAGACAAGGAGTGGTGAATTTAAGAACTGAGCATGCTCAGTTCCATCTCTCTCTCTTTTGGGGGGCCAGATGCTCAGGAAATGTTCTCATCGGCTCTAAGCAGATTTGTCCCTGCAGGAAAGGCTTATATTTGGGGAATTAAGTTCAGTTCTGGGAAGTGTTAGCAAGCAATTTGGCCAGCTCTAAGCCATGCTTATTGTTTTATCAGCATTAAAGCTGACTTTTTTTTTAATCTCCATCCAGCTAACTCCTTGGGGTTTTTCTCAATTAGTTAGGAACTTGGGCCAGGAACAGGGGTGTCATTTATTAGCTCCCTAAATCCCAACGGTAGAATGGTCTTACTTGCAGACAAGGCCCTCCTGATTTGGTTTACCCTCCTTCCAGCCTCATCCCACACTAGCCCCTAACCTCCTTTTTATTCTCCAAGAACATCAAAGGGTTTGTCATTTCTGTTAGACCTCTCATTTTTTCATGCTTTTATGCCTTTACTCATGTGTATTCTGCCTGCATATCCACTCACCGCTACCCCACTTCTTCATCAGCTGACGCTGTGTGTCCTAAATGGCTCATCTTAGGAACCACCTCATCTAGGAAGTCTTCCCTGACTGGCACTTCCCACCACTTTGAGCTCAGTTAAGAACTCCATATGAATAAAGCTCCAAAATGAATGCACCTGCCACATTGTTTTTAAAATCTCTCAGCACTGGATCATGAACTTACTGAGTGGGGACTGTGTTCATCTCTGCACTTCTCAGGGTCAGAACCTATCCCAGAGGACACGGAGAGTAACTGGGGGTTAACCCAAAGCAGAAATTAGCCGATAGTGAGCAATACCCTTTCCTGAGGCCAAGCTGAACTGGAAAGGATGTTTATACCTGCCAGAGGTCGGGAGCCAGAGGTTAGTCTACAAGGTGAGGCTAAAAAGGACAAAGCAAGCCAAGGTAAAGACAGACAGGTGGAAAAAGAGGTAAAAAAGGAATAGAGTACAAGGAATGGGTCAGGACAGGTAGTACAGGTCTCAGGCTGTAAGGGCAAATGAGTCTGGTGCTCACCTGTCTTGTGGTGCCAGGTATATGATCAAGGGAGAGAATGGGAATGCCTCTGATCACAGGTAAGGGACCTGGTGCAGTGAGCGCAGGGGGAAATCAGAGGGATGAGCAGGAGATGTGGAGCCTGGTCCCAGCTCTGCCACTAAATACTTGGGTGAACTTGGACAAATCACTTCCTTGTATAGGAAAAAGTTTTCTCATCCCTAAACAGCATGGCTGAGATCACTTTGAAGTTCCCTTCTAGGTCGAAATAATTGTGATTCTTCAAATGCTATTCTATAATATAATTGGAGAGGATTCTTCTGTTATATAAATAACACTTTGTTAAAAATTTATTGTTGAAAATATTACAGATGTCCCCAATTTTTCCCCATTGACCCATTCTTGACTGCTATTGCCCCCTGCCCCCTGCCTCATACTGTTATCTGTGTCCATGGGTTATGCATATCTAATCTAATAAAAGAGTAATATGCAAATTGGCCATCACTCCAAGACACCTAAGCCATGCCCACTAGCCAATCAGAGCAGCTGTATGCAAATTAACCCAGCCAAGATGGAGGCCGGCAGCCACGGAGCTAGAGCAAACAGGAGGCTTCCATTGCAACTGCCTGCCTAAGTTGGCTGAGCCTCTGCTCACGGCAACAATATTTCCATTATAGAAGCCATGAAGCTGAAGCAAACAGGAGGCTTCGTAACCTGCCTAGACCTCCGCTCAAGGTAACAAAGTTTCAATTATAGAAGATAAATAAACCCCAGAAACCTGATTCCAGCCAGCCTCACTGGGACGGTGGGTCAATGGGAGCTGTGGGCAACCTGAAAACAGCCCTCAGCCCCTCACCCAGGCTGGCCAGGCACCCCAGTAAAGACCCAAACCCTGAAGGGACTGTGGGCAGCCTGAAAACGGCCCTCAGCCCCTCACCCAGGCTGGCCACACCCTCATGGGGTGAGGGTCCCCACTGGGGGGTTTGGTCAGCTTGCAAACAGCCATCAGCCCCTCACCCAGGCTGGCCAGGCATACCAGAAGATGGACATCCCCTGAGGGGTCCCAGACTGTGAGAGGGCACAGGCCGGGCTGAGGGACCCTCCCCCCCCCCCGCCACGAGTGCACAAATTTTTGTGTACTGGGCCCCTAGTATACATATAAATTCATTGGTTAATCTCTTATCACTCACCCACCTACCCATGCCTTCCCTCTGAGATTCAGTAGTCTGGTCCATGTCTCTGGACCTGTTTTGTTCATCAGCTTATTTTGTTCTTTAGATTTTACATATAAGTGAGATCATGTGATATTTGACTTTCTCTGATTGGCTTATTTTACTTAGCATAGTACTCTCAATACTTAGTCTCCACTTTATTCTTTCTATTCAATCAACCAAAAGTACTTCCGATGCTCTGATCTCAGTTTTTCTGAAATCAAGGGGACTAGACTAAATTATTTTTGAGATCCCTTCCAGCTGTAGAATATTGCTGTGCTGTCACGAATTGAACACTTACTTCACACCGTGGTTCTCTCTGTTCTGAATGAATGTATAATCTAGTTGAAACAACAAGACTAATACCTTAAAAGTGATCAAGAGAAAAACCCAAGCCATTGTATAATTTAATGCTAAATTGCAGGTCATAGACTATAAGGAATCAACAGAAATGAGGAGAATCAAGAAGAATCAAGAGGGATGATGATATCGGGGATCCTTTCCTGGAGGGAATGGGCCTGTCTGCAAGGGTGAATAGGACATAGATAACTAAAAGGAAGACAGAGGTGGATGGATGTGTAGATGAATGGATGAACAGATGGATAAAAGGATGGATGTATGAATGGAAAGATGGATGGAGTAGGATATCCTTAGTAGAAGGTACAGCCCAAGCAAACATAAACACCTAAAGATAATCATGAATCTGTGCTAGGCTCATTCTGGAAACCTGCTCAGCTAGAGCAAGGAGAGGAGAAAGAGGAGGAGGGTACTGTTTGTTGTGCGAGTACTTGTAGCTGATAACTTTTGGTGTCTACACTTCTCTAGGCTCTCTCTCTAGGACTCATCCCCATACAGAGCTAAAGCGAGAGCCATATTTATACTGTGTGACCAGTCTCAAGCCCTGGTCACAGATGATTGGATGAAGGTGGTTACTGAACCTTTTAAACTTTGTTAATTTACTTCTCCCCAAAACGCAGCCCTGGACACAGGAATACTGAGCAGGACTTCCCGTGGAAAGACTGGACTGTAGAAGGGTCTAGAAGAGGGGGAATGGTGAGAGGTGGGAAAGGAGCTGAGGGACCAATCTGCAGAGAGCAGAGAGCGGGAGAAGAGCACAGAGGAAGAGATGGAGGCACCATAAGACAGTCTGTGGCTCCTGGGAGATGGAGCATGTATCTGGATTTCCTGTTCCTTAATTTCAGCCAAACCAGTTTAAATGGCTTCCTGTTCCTTAGAATAAAAAGAGCCTTGACCAGGACAGTCTGTTCACAAATTTTTCCTCCAGGTTAATCCTTATAACAATTCAATGAGATCGATATTGTTTCCACAATGTTCATGTGCATGTCAAGACTAAGAGACACAACGTGACCTGTTTAAGCATTCAGCTAGTGTGTACTTAAACGGGGATTCAAACCCAGGCCTGTCTGGCTCTGAAGACCTTCTGCTCCCTATGGGACATTGTCAGTGTCAGAATCAACAGCTGATCTCAGACACTTTCTCTGTAACCTGCACGAGTCATCTATCCTCTGAGGAGGGTGCTGTGTTTATTCATGGGCCAGGCCAATAACTTTTGCTAATTCTGAGATTCTCTTGTGAAGGTTCAGGCATAGAAAGCTCATCTAAAACACACTAATTCAGAATGTATAAGCCGTCAGACAGTTATTTGTGATTCTTATTGCGTTACATTCAAAGCAATCTCGTCCTTAGAGAGAAAATCCCAAGTCTAGTGAATAAAAAGAGAAGCTGGTCAAAATTAGTAAGATTTCTCCAAACGAAGACGACTAAGAATTTCTTTAATTTGGGGATCAGCTAAGTAACACATTTATCCTCAACAAAATGCATTGAGTAGTTGCCATGCCTAATTCTTATATTTTAATGACCCATTACAAGTACACATTCTTCATGCATTTTTCATTCGAGGCACACTCAATTCTTACAATCCTCTCAAATACCACATTACTCAAACCTCTATGCCATAATACATGTGAAAATTCATTTCCCTCTCCTGTCCATCTGGAAAACTTCCATTCTTCCTTCAGGATTCAGCTTGACACCTCCCTAAAACTGTTCTTGGCCACTAACTCTCTGTCCTGTGAAGGTTAGTAGCTCTTTCCTCTACCACCCAGGAAACCCTGACCTTGACTATCACCACTCTGTATTGTAATTATCTCTTTGCAGTTGAGGTGAGATGTTCTTCTCCCTCCCACACCAGGGCACTCTCTTTTCTAATTTCCCCCTCCCCGTCCACACAACTCGCCAACCAACGGGAAACTCATTGCTTATCTGATGAGCTCAAGATATTGATTAGGCCACAAGTCATTAGTGAGCAAGGTTGCCATGGTCAAGACTACTCTATCCTCCTGTAGAGAGTCAGAACTTTCCTAGCCTTCCCCTGCCACCAGCAGAGTCTGGGAGGTGATTCAGGCACCCTTTCTCTCCCACTTCTCTTCTGTACCACTGGTAAAGTAAGAGGACATGCTGCCTGCCATGAGTGTGATGGAGACTACACAGCCTTGCCCCACAGGCCTAGCAATCCTTCCCACTCTCTGGGTCTGTGTCTTGATCTGTGCCCACCTAGGTAAGCCAGGTATGGTGTGCTCTGCGATTTGTGCTATGTATTTAGCGGGGCGGGGAGATGGGGAGCCTTAATTTGGTTTCCCAGCTGAAGTCCAGGGCTCTGGCTCTGTTTAGCTGAGAAGCCCTACTTTGTGTGAGCTTTGGATAATTCTCATCCACTATCTCTTCATACATTATCCCCCCCACCCCCGCATTGTGTCTCTTGTGTTCATCTGTGACTCCGATTGCTTATTTGTTCAACTTTTCACTCTGTCCCAGATATTTTTAAGTTCTTTTCCATATTTTGTGTATTTTTATCTTCCCATGCTTCAGTCTAGATGTTTTTGTCTGACAAACTCTGTAGTTCACTAATCTTTGCTCAGCTCTTTCTAATTTGCTGATAATTCCATATGTTGGGTTTTTATTTTAGCTATTGTATTTTTCAGTTCTAGAATTTGAATTTGGTCATTTCTTATAGTTTTTTTATTCTATGCTGAAGGTCACCATCCTGTCATCCAATTACTTGACTACATTAATGACAGTTCTTTTAAAATCTGTACTAAGGCCAGTATTTTTATTTCCTGTTGGTTTCTTTATATTGTCTGAGTTTCTGTTCATGGTTTTTGGACAATTTGTCTTGTTTCTAAGGTGAGTTTGATAATTTTGAATTGAATATCAGTTATCCTATATAATAAAGAGCTAATATGCTAATCAGCCCGAACAGCAGAATGACCTTCCAGATGACCTTCGGGACGAGGTTGGGGCTGCAGGGCTGTGAGGGCCGAGCCCCTTTCATGAATTTCCTGCATCAGGCCTCTAGTTAAGTATAAGGTTATGGATGGTGTTATCTTCCTCCAGGGAGGATTATCTTTTGCTTCTGGTAAGTAGCTAGTAAAGGCAGATTGGCCAACCTTAATTAAATCAATGATGGAACAGATTCAAAACCAGGCCTCAGTCTTTATTAAGGCTGGTGTACTTGTAGTTTACCCCTATTTCTGTATTATAACCCTTGGGAGTTCCCATTGAAAGAGTAACCACCATGGCTCCTCTCCTTTGGAAGGCTCTAAACTCCCGTTTTTATCTCCTCCAGCCCTATAAAACTGCCAGAAGTGATGCTCAGCTGTCAGTCTTTTCTGCTCAGTCTCTCAGTGCCTTAGATAATGTTCGTCCACAAGCAAACACCTGGGGAGGAAAGCAGCACAGAATGCCATGCTCACTGTTCTTTTTTTCCCTTCTCCCTGAGATCCTAGGTTCCTATGTCTTTTCAGCCTTGGTAATTTTCCAATATCTTGGGAGTGATTTTTAAAATTTTCATCCAGCTTTTCTAGTTGTTCTTGGTGGGAGAGTTGTTCTGAAATCTGATAGCTATTATGGAAATCTTCAATAGCTAACATTTCCTAAAGACTTAACACGTGCTAGGTGCTGCTTGACATACTTTACATGTGTCTACTCATTGAAATCTCATCATAGGTCTAGAATATAACTGTTCTGATTTTTCAAACTTTATAGACAAAACTGATGCACACAGGGATAAGTAGCTAGTCTGAGGTCATACAGTGTAAGGAGTAGACCCAAAATTTAAAAAAATTTTTTTTTATTGATTTCAGAAAAGAAGAGAAAGGGAGAGAGATATAGAAACATCAATGATGAGAGAGATCATTGATTGGTTGCCTCCTGCACGCCCCCGCACTGGCATGGAGCTCACAACCCAGGCATGTGCCCTTGACCAGAATCGACCCTGGGAACCATCAGTCCACAGGCCAGCCCTCTATCCACTGAGCAACACCAGCTAGGGCTAAACCCAGAATTTGAAGCCTAGACTTTGTCTAGAACCACAAACCTCTCAATTCTCAGCTCTTGGCTCTGCCATTTGGGATCCATGAGGTGTTCCTAATGCCTTACATGAAAGCCACATATTCGTTGAGCTCATCTGAGTTTGTTTCTGTACTTGGCAACCAACTGATTTCTCACAAAGTTTTTTGGATAAGTCACCTGTTCCACCAAAATGCTTCATTAGAATAAAATGCCCTAATATCCTTTCCCCAAGGAGAAATCATTTTTTCTTCCCAGAGTTCCTCATTCATTCACATCCTCAAGATCTCAATTACTTCTCTTGTTTTTGAAAAGGGTCTCACTGGACAATTCCCTCACACTCATGGTTCCAGCAAACATACCTGTGAGAAGTGTAAAGGACATGTTCAAGCTAAAAGTAGGCCACCTCTACGAAGGAACAAAGTCCTCCAGGAAGGTCAGAATCCCATCAGGCTTGTGTTCCAGGGCCCAGAGCACAGCTTGAAAGCAGATGTAATTGAGTCAGCTGCTGAGAGGCAGCAGCCACATCCCCTCAACGCATTAATCTGCCTCCCTGGGCTGTGAAAGGGACCCAGCGCTTCCATTTTAGCAGCATGAAGAAGCACACCATTTTCATGCATCGTTCCATAAAAAATCCCCTCCTGGAGGCCTCATCTAAAAAAAAAAAAGACACTAAAAAACTCAAGGGAATAGCCTCTGTAGCTTCACATAGCTCTTTATTTAGAAAAATCTTACCTCATGAAATTCATCCAACTGTTTATGTTTTATCCACAATTGGCTAAACAGGGAACCCAGTGGTGGTTTCTTGGGGTCTGTTCTAGCCTACACTGAGGCCTAGAATTTGGGAAAAGCCCAGAGAAAGGCAAGGGGAATGAGAAGTAAGAAGAAAAGTCTCTTTTGGGAAAATAACCCTTCAACCAGGGTGAAAGCGATTCCTCTTTGTCAAGACAGATGGAGAAGGGGGTAATGGATATTCATCCTTGTCCAATGGCATTCAGAGAGAAACCTCTAGTTTCTGGTGAGAAAGTAAATAAGACGCCACCAAGAACTTAGCAAGGACACCAAAAAGAAACAAAATTTAGGCTGCTGTCTCAGAGGACTCCAACAAAACTCCTTCCCAATTTCTGTACTATGATGATGATGGTGGTGATGATGATGATGATGATATGATAGTCTGTTCAATCCTCTATTATGTATCAGACAATTCATGTATCAGACTACTTATATGCATTATCTCTAAGTAACATGTAAGGCAGGTATTTTTATCCTAATTTTACAGATGAGAACACAAGGCTACAAAGGTTGGGTACTTTTCCCACAGTTACTCTGTTTAAGTGGCAAAACTTTGATTCTAAAGTAATGCTCTTTTCAAAACACCATCTTCTGACTTCTCATCACCGTCATATCAAAATGGTAATTAATGTTTTAAAATGATAGTGAATCTACATAATAACACAGTAACTATTCTCCCACAATGAAACAAAAATAAATACGGTCAAATAATTAAAGACCATTTAACAAGCTATTCAGTGGGAAACTTTCTAGTTCCTGGAATTGACAACTGAAACTGAACAAAGGTTCCACATCTCAACCTTCTAAATACAGCCACACTAAAATGGGACACTTATCGGCCCAGGACTTCATAAGAGCAGCTGAAGGACTGGTTCTATATCAGGAAAAGAGGAGTTGGTCTAGGTGGTTTTGTCACAGGCCTAGTGCATTTGGGTCAGAAATATAGTTGTTTTCTATACTGGATGAGAGTGGTACTTCCTCATTTCCTAGCATAGCAGTTCTGAAATTTTTTAGTGTCAAAACCCCTTTACACTCTTAAAATGTATTGATGATCATAAAGAGCTTTAGTAGAATTTGAATTCTATGAATATTCATAGTATTAGAAATTGAAACTAGAAAATGTTTCATTATATACTTACTAGAGGCCTGGTGCACAAATTTGTGCATGAGTGGGGTCCCTTGGCCTGGCCTGTGATTGCGGCCGATCAAGGGCCATCTTGCCCAATCCCAATCAGGGCCAATCAGAGCCAATCGGGGCCAATCGGGGCCAGCGGGGGGGGGGGGGGGGGGGGGGGGGGGGGGGGGGGGGGGAGGAAGGGAGAGACCATGGCCGGCCAGGGTGAGGGACTTGCAGGAGGTTGGCTGGCTGCAGGAAGTTGGTTTTGGGAGTGCACTGACCATTAGGGGGCAGCTCCTGCATTGAGCATCTGTCCCCTGGTGGTCAGTGCGCATCATAGCTACCAGCTGGTCATTTGGTCATCCAGTTGTAACAGTTGCTTAGGCGTGTGTGTGTGTGTGTGTGTGTGTGTGTGTGTATATATATTCATTTGGAAATAATAATAATAAACCCATTTCATGTTAACATAACATTTTAATAAAAATTAACTCCATTTTCCAAAAATAGAAAAAAAACGAACAAGAAGAGTAGCATTGTTTTACATTGTGAAAATCTCTTTAATGTCTAGTATAATAAAAGACAACTGGATTTTCATGTCTGCTTCTGCATTCAATGTTATATGATGCTGCTTTGATTGAAAAATATGAAGAAAATCAATCTGGCCTTACACAGATGTGCAGCTGGAAAAGAGGAAAAGCCTTTTATTTAACTACTAGAGGCCCAGTACATGAAATTCGTGCACTGGGGGGGAGGGAGGCGGGGTTCCTCAGCCTGGCCTGCCCCTTCTCACAGTCCGGGAGCCCTCAGGGGATGTCATACTGATGGCTTCGGCCTGCTCCTGGCTGCAGGGGAGGGTACAGGTTTCCCTCCAGCCCTGGGTCACTGGGTCTGGCTGCTAGGGGACATTCCCTACATTGGTTGCCCAAACACCTGGGGGCCTCCACTGATTCCCGACCCTGACCCAAGGGGCATTGAGGGTGATGGAAGCAGCCTGGGAGTTTGAGGAGCCACAGGAAGGAGCTGCCTTTCTCAGAACCCCGACCCGTGGTGCTGGAGGCCAAGATGGGGCGTGGCTGGGCTGGGAGCTCCTATCCATGGAGCTCGGATTTTCCCTCACCTGCCTTCACTGCTGGGCTTTCCCTCACTCACCTGCCTTCACTGCCGGTGTGGAGGTTTCCCAGCAGAGTGGCTCTGCTGCCACTTGGCAGAAGGAACCTGTGGTCCTTATGGGCAATCAGCAGTGGCCATCGGGAGCACTCACAGCTGCGGCAGCCCTGTGGGAAGTACAGGCCACCCTCCACTGGCCCTGCTTCCCCTGGCCCCCATCCCCAATGCTGCAAGTCTCTGCCCACCCATCCCTGCTGCGCAGGCAGCCTGCTGAACAGTTGTTACATGACAGCATCCCAATCAATTTGCATATTACCCTATTGTTAGATAGATGGATATTCTTCTTGGATATTGTGCCAAAACTCAACAAGTAGCAATTTATTTCTTCAATGTGGATCTTTTTTTGCACTTTGTTATTTTTAAAATCTGTTGGGTGAAAGGGGTAACGATGGTCAAAAGATATAAACTCCTTTTTACGACAAATAAGTCCTAGGTATGTAATGCAAAGCTTGCTGACTACACTAAACAATGACAAATTATATATTTGAAAGATGCTAAAATAGTAAATTTTAAAGTTCTCATAAGAAAAACCTTTTAAGTATTGTGGTGATGGATATTAACTAAACTTATTGTGCTAATCATTTCTCAATGTATAATATGTCAAATCATTATGTTGTACACCTAAAACTAATACAGTTTTTTATATCTCAAAAAAAAATTAGGCATAGTGACTATAGTTAATAATACCATATTGTATATATACATATATACATTACACTATAGCCTTTAAAGTTATACATTATGTCAATTCTATCTCAATAAAACTGGAAAAAAGGAGAACCAAGATGGCGGCATGAGGTGTGTACCTAAATGCGCAGCCTCCACAACTACATTATAAAAATACAACTATACAAATAAACGGCCATCTTCCAGAACCAAGGGAGGGGAAGCTTTACAACTAGAAGGCAAGAGAAGGAATGCAGTGAGACTGAGTAGAAACTCCTGGCACCAAAACTGAGAGGTACGAACATGCGGAACCGAGGTGGTGGCGGCGCGGGTGAAAGGGTGGCAGCAGCTGCGCTCGGGTCCGCGGCTTGGAAGGAGATTATAAATTCCAGGGTCGCACTGAATGTGACGCGGGCTGTAGGACAGCGGGGTGGAAGACCAGTGGCGTTCTAGCAGTGCTGTTCACAGCGACGCTGACACAGAGATTCGGGGACTGAGAGGCGCGCGCAGACCCCAGGGCTTGGAGATGCCAAACCCGGAGAAACTGCAGCATCAGCGGAGGGGCAGCCATTGTGGGTTGCTCCGCCCCGGTGATTCTGAGACCCTGCCTCACCCCACCTACAACCCTGTCCAAGCTGTGCGCCTGCCTGCCTTCAGCATAACCTAAGGGTCTGCAGCTGGGACAGAACTTCAAAAGATCTAAACCCCAAACAACTAGGAGAAAAGCCTGCAGATCATTTCCTCCCAGTGATACCTCCCAGTGATAACTACAACAAGACTGTACACCCAGCCTTCAAAGGAGTACAACAAGAGTGTCCACCCCAGGTGATTGGGGAGGCTGAATCACTGGGCCCTATAGGACACCTAACACAGAAAGCCAAAATGTGGAGACTAAGAAACAGGTCACAAAAGACAGAAATGGAGGAATGCAAACGACTGGATATAGAGTTCAAAACCATGGTTATTAGGCTTTTCAAGAATTTTCTAGAAACCACTGATAAATTTGAAAAGGACCAGCTAGAAATTAAGCATACACTGACTGAAATAAAGAATATTATACAGAGATCCAACAGCAGATGAGAGGATCGCAAGAATCAAGTCAAAGATATGAAATATGAAGAAGCAAAACCCACCCAGCCGGAAAAGCAAAAAGAAAAAAGAAAAAAAGAATCCAAAAGTATGAAAATCGTGTAAGGAGTCTCTGGGACAACTTCAAGTGTACCAACATCAGAATTATAGGGTGCCAGAAGAAGATAAAGAGCAAGATATTGAAAACCTATTTGAAGAAATAATAACAGAAAACTTCCCCCACCTGGTGAAAGAAATAGACTTCCAAGTCCAGGAAGCGCAGAGAACCCCAAACAAAAGGAACCTAAGAAGGACCACACCAAGACACATCATAATCAAAATGCCAAGAGCAAAAGACAAGGAGAGAATCTTAAAAGCTGTAAGAGAAAAGCAGTTAGTTACCTACAAGGGGGCACCCAAATGACTGTCAGCTGATTTCTCAACAGAAACTTTGCAGGCCAGAAGGGAGTGGCAAGAAATATTCAAAGTGATGAACAGCAAGGACCTACAGTCAAAATTACTTTACCCAGCAAAGCTATCGTTCAGAATTGAGGGTCGGATAAAGAGCTTCACAGACAAAATAAGCTAAAGGAGTTCATCACCACCCAACCAGTATTATATGAAATGCTAAAAGGTATCCTTTGAGAAGAGGATGGAGAAAAACTAAAGATAAAAAATATGAACAACAAATACATATCTATCAACAAGTGAATCTAAAAATCAAGTGAATAAAAAATCCAATGAACAGAATAAACTGGTGAATAGAATAGAATCAGAGGCATAGAAAGGGAGTGGACTGACAATTTTCGGGGGTAAAGGGCGTTGGGGGTGCGGGAAAAGAATGGACAAAGATCGTACACCTATGGATGAGGATGGGGGTGGGGGGGGACAGGGGGGGTGGGGACAGAGGGTGGGGTGGGAACTGGGAAGAGGGGAGCTATGGGGAGAAAAAGAGGAACAACTGTAATAATCTGAACAATAAAGATAAATTTTAAAAAATGAAACTGGAAAAAAGAAAAGTAAATAAAGATTTTCCTGGGTGCCATACGGAGAACAGACTATAGGGAGCCAAAGAGCATAGAAGATCAGGTAAGACTCTTACAGCAGGTCACACAGAAAAGGTTTAGATCAGAATGGAGCCTCAGTTTCTTCATTTGTAAGACAACAAAAAACTAACCTTACCTACATCACAGAGTTGTTGCAAGAATCAAATGAGTTTTTAGATGCAACAGTATAAAAGTTATCATTATTTATCATTAGCAGCTGTCTCTATCAAACAGCTTTCTTTTCCTGAGGCCTAAGATTAATTAATTAAAGTCCCAACATTCAGTGGCTGCCAGGGCAGGGAAAACACAAAGAAAAAAACACACACACCATATTGTATATTTGCAAGTTATTTTATATATATATATATTTTTTTTAATATATATATATATATTTTGGCTGAGGAGCATTTTTATTACTTTTATGTACAGAAAACTCAACAGTGCACACTTAGCCCAGCTTAGTGGCCAGCTCCTTGGCCTTGGCCTTCTCCAGCTTGGCAATGCGAGCCACCGACTTCGGACCCAGGACGTTGCCTCCCCAGTGGCGGCGGATCTCATCGTATCTGTCGTTGTAGTTGGTGCCGATGGCCTCCACCAGCTTGGCCAGCGCTCCCTTGTCTTCCGAGTTAACCTGTGTGAAGGCGACGGTGGTGCAGGTCTTCCTGTGGACCAGGCGCCCCAGCCGGGCCTTGCCCTTGATGATGCAGTAGGGGACCCCCATCTTCCGGCACAGGGCGGGCAGGAACACCACCAGCTCGATGGGGTCCACGTCATGCGCAATCACCACCAGCTGGGCCTTCTTGTTCTCCACCAGGGTGGTGACCGTGTTCACCCCTGCTCGGAGGACAGGCAGCCTCTTGGTGGGAACGTCCCCTTTGCCAGCAGCCTTCTTCTCAGCGCGGGCCAGCAGCCTCTGCTTCTTCTCCTGCTTGGTCTCGGGCCTGTACTTGTGGGCGAGCTTCAGCAGCTGAGTCGCTGTCTGGCGGTCCAAGGCCTGGGTGAACTGGTTGATGGCCGGCGGCACCTTGAGCAGCTTGTAGAGAATCGCCCTTTGCCGCTGCAGCCGGATGTAGCGGGGCCACTTGACGAAGCGCGTGAGGTCCCTTTTGGGCTGGATGTCCTGTCTGATGCCGAAGTTCTTGGGCCTCTTCTCGAACAGGGGGTTGACCACCTTCCTGGCCTCCTGCTTCTTCACGACGGCAGGGGCTGGCGCCACCTTCTTCCCCTTGGCCTTCTTGCCCTTCGCCATGTTGGGCGACAGGCAGAGAGAGCTAATATTTTTTTAGTAGATTTTTTAAGTTCTCATAAGAAAAAAATTGTAACTATATATGATGATGTGTTAACTATACTAATTGTGGTGATCATTTCACTATATAATTAACTAAAATAATGTTATATGTCAATTGCAACTGAATTTTTTTAAAGAATTATTGAATGCAGTGGTTAATCTTGTACTTGGAATGGATCTTTTACTCCTTCTGTTCTTATAACATCATTCATTGATCAGTCATTTGGGACTATTAGTACACTGAATTATATAGCTCTTTCAAATTAACACATTTCATTATGCTAATCAAAAATCACATTCAATATCATCACCCACAATGCCATCTGAATAGTCTTTAAGTTTGTGAGCTATCAAGCTCATGGTTTCAGATGCAAGTTTTGCAAAATTCCAGTTTCTACTTCAAAACTCAAATTTCACCACCTGCAACACATACTGTCAGCTATTTTTTCTGGAAGTGGCAGGCTCTCTTTGTATATAATTCAAGAAAACAGCTACCATATACCCAAGTCAGGAAAGCAATAGTTTATATCAGTAACTCTTTCAAATAAAAACGATGGGCACCGGAGAGTGTTGGTTAGAGAAAACAGGGGTTAGAGAAAGGGGTGTGGGCTGTCCAAGGCTGTCAAGAGAAGGCATGTCCCTCAGGTGAGGGGCTGTTAGCAGGGGATTGGAGGTTGAGGAGCAGCAGGGGTAATCTCAGTATTGCCCTTAAAAATATATGTATGTCATCTGCACAGATAGCTCTTCATCAAGTGGAAAAGACCAAAGGCATCTCACTATCCCACCAACAGGTAACTCATCTCCTCTCCCTGCTTCTCAATATCCTGCAGGGAGTAGGCCCAGAAAAGAGGAGAAGGAAGTGAGGCAAGATGCTACTGTACCCTCCCCGCCTCCCCCGCTCTCCGCCCTATAATGCCCAAATGCATATTTCCGGAAATATTAACATACATACCGTATGTATGTTAGCTGATATTTGCTAAACAGTTATTATTACTGTTCCAGTCACTGTTCTGGAAGCTTTATTTATTTAATCACCACAGCAAACCTATGATCTGGTGCTATCTCAGAGAGGTTAAGTAACTTGCCCAATCACACAGTAAGCAGCAAGGTCATCTGACTCAAATTCAGTAATTTAACAATAATGCTTCTCTGATCCTCATGCAAGGTATCTACGTGGCGCCTGCAGTTCAGGAGGGTCACAGGTTCCTGCACCCAGAGCCCATCCACTATCACTTAAAAGTCCACAGATCTAGAGCTAACAACACCTGCTATAGATGAAAGCCCTTGTGAGCTCGCTGAAGGAAGATCAATGCAAGGGATTCTCCTCATTGATTCTGAGTTTCTGCAAAGCCCTCACCTAGCTGTGACCACAAGAGTCCAGCTTTATGCCCTTACCCGGTGTTATTATGGCTTCCCCTGAAGGAGCATTTGAAACGTTTATTTTTTCTAATAGACTGCCCGTGAAGTGTCAATCACACAAACAAGTGTCCATCTGCTTACGTACTATGTGTCTATCTGAGCTTTTCATCAAAAATAAGAAAGATTTTTTTAGTCCTCCCTTCCACCAAGACGCAAGCTTCACCAGGTTGTGAGCATCCCCTCCCCTCTGTGAATGTACACCCTAATCCTAACCACCCACTAATGAGAGCTGTTTTCTGATAGTTGGGCCCTGGTGTTCATGTGCTCCTGCCCTCTCTTGAGTGTAGGCTGACATTTTTCTCCTACCACTTTTTTAAAATTGTGGAAAGATAGAGTTAACATAAAATTTAGCGTTTAAATGATTTGTAAGCATACAGTTCGGTGGCAGTAAGTACATTCACATGCTTGTGCAAACATTAACACTCTTCATCTTCACAACCTTTTCATCTTCCCAAAATGAAACACTGTACCCACTGAACGCTAACTCCACAGTCCTTCTCTCAGCCACTGGTAACCATTATTCTACTTTCTTTCTGTCCCTATATATTTGATTATTCTGGGTACCTCATATAAATGGATTCATACAATATTTGTCCTTTTGTGAGTGACTTAATTCATTCAGCATAATGTCTTCAATGTTCATCAATGTCGTAACATACCAGAATGTCCTTCCTTTTTAAGGCCGAATGACATTCCCTTATATGTATAGACCATATGGTCTTTATCCATTCATCTATCAGTGGACAATTGGGTTGTTTGCACCTTTTGGTTATTATAAATAGTGTGGTTATGAGCATTGAGGGAATAAATACACCCAGGCTCAGACATAAGTGTTTGAGTTCCTGCTGTCAATTCTTTTGTGTTGATATCCTAGAGTGGAATTGCTGCATCGTATGGTAGTTCTATTTTTAATTTTTGAGGAACCCATCACACTGTTTTCCACAATGGCTGCACCATTTTACATTCCCACTAACTGTACACAATTTTTCCTAGGCTGACTTATTGACTCACTTCCAATGAATATAATAAAGCAGAAGTGATGGGATGTCACTTCTGCCAACATTAGGTTATAAGAAGGCTTGTCACGCCAGACAGTTTGGCTCAGTGGCTGGAGTGTTGGCCCACTGAAGGTTTGATTCCCATCAAGGTCCCGTACTTCAGTTGCAGGCTTAATCCCGGGCCCTGGTCAGGGCGTGTGCGAGAGGCAACCAATCGATGTGTCTCTCTCACATTGTGTGTGTCTCTCTCTCTGCCTCTCCCCCTTCCTTCCACTCTCTCTAAAAATCAATGGGAAAATACCCTCAGGTGAGGATTAACAAAAGAAGAAGGAGGAAGAAGGAGGACAAGGAGGATAAGGAAGAGCAGGAGGAGAAACAGGAGGAGGAGAAGGAGAATGAGAAGAAGGAAGAAGAAGGAGGAGAAGAAGAAGACTTGTCTAGAGCCCTCCACTGGTTTGCTGGCTCGAAGGAAGCATACTCCATGTTGTGTTGTGAACTGTCCTAGGAGAGGTCTACGTGGCAAGGAACGAAAGTATCTAGCCAATAAGTACCAGATGCCTGCCAAATGCTTGGAAGCGGGTCATTTCCCTATTGAGCCCTGAGATGATCACAGCCTGGTGGACACCTTGATTGCAGCCCTGTGAGGGACCTTGAGCCATGCCACGAAGCCCTGCCCAGACCCCTGACCCACAAGGACTGGTGGTAGCAAGGATTGGTTGTCCTAAGCTGTTAAGTGTGGGGTGTACTTTGTCATGTAGTAATAAGTAACTAATAAAGTGGAGCTAGATAAAGGTTAGTAAAAAGAAAGAAAACAGGTTTGTATCCTCTTGTGAATAATCTGAGAGAGAGAGAAATCCAGAGAGAGGGGAGGGAGAGCTGTAGAAGCGATGCCTTTGGTGAGGGGTAAGATCTGGTGCACAGGAGAAAGGATTGATTTTCGGCAGAAGCAGAAGCTCATCGGCACAGTGATAGTGAATTCACGGGAGAAATATCATATGAAGTCTGTGGTCATGAATTTAAAGTGAAACCAGCAGGAAGTTTGTGTGACTTTTCTCCAGTCACGTTTAGCTTCAGAGCTTTGGACATGGAGTAGGTGGGGCTGGATTTAACCAGGGCTTCTTTTTCCCAAGAGAGGATGGCAAAGCTAGAAGGATATTCTCATCAGTATATGCTCTATACTACAACTCTTGTAGTTTATAGTATATACACTAGTAGGTAATATATATAGCATATATGTGTATGTGTCTAAATAACACATAAAATATATATTGTTATAAATACTATATATGTATATATATATTATGTACAAGGTGTCCCAAAAGGAGCTTTGGCCGCCATTGTTAATTCCAATGGGTTAAATCTGAAAGAAACATCAACTGAGCTATCAGCAGTTAAAGTGTGTATACATTTTTGGGGTACACGCTGTATGTGTGTGTATATGTGTGTATGTATTAGGAATATAATGGTTGGCCATGGATATTGACAACGTAGAATCAATATGCTAGAGGTCCAGTGAGTACAAAGGATTATGGGAGTTGGGGTACTTTAGAGAAAGACCTGAGAGGTTAGAGAGTGGACACAGAAATCAACATTAGGGATGGAGTGCAGCTATAGGATGAGGCTATGTAAAAGGGATTGAAAGAGGGTGGAGGAGAAGGCCACTGGAGGAAAGAAGTGCAAAGAACTGAACCACCAAGGTATCAGGTGGGGGGCGGGGGGAGGATGGACAACCTATATTGAAATTGCAACATTGAGGGGTAGGAAGAATGAATCAAGAAATGATAAATAAAGAGGCAATTAATGAACACTTGTGTTTTATCGAAATCATTTTTTTAAATCTAGGACCATAGTGGCAAAAATAAATAAATCTTAATAATGGCAAACACTTTCTGCTTGGCAGTATTCTAAGTGCTTTATGTACATTAACTCATTTAATTCATCCTCACAACAACTCTATGAGGAAACTGGCACAGAGAGGCTAAGTACGTTGCCCTGAATCACATTGCAGTGGGCATTTGAGTCTGGAGTCCTTACTTCTCATCATTAAACTATATTGCTTTTCTCTGCTCTCTTCACCAATTCCCTCTCCTCTAGAGTGTCCCTAAAGCACTAGGGCTTGTACCACACAATTTGTCCCATAAATATATTTTATCTTGATTTAACCATTGTCTTTGCTTGTGTGTTAGTCTTGCCAACATAACCAAGAGCTAAGATACATCTGTAATTCTCACTGCCCTGTGCCTCTGATCCCACGTGCATGTACACACTCGCACATCCCTCCACTGTGCACTGAGCTGCATAGACAGTTGAGTACCTTCCCAGGGAAGGTGGAATAGGGCAGTGATTGTGAGCTGTTTCTAGAACCATCTGTGCAGCTCAAATCCTGGCTCTGTAGCCCTTTATTGGCTGTGTGACCTTGGGCAAGTTCCTTTACTTTGCTGAGCATCAATTTCCCAATTGTAAAATGGCAACTCTAATAGCCCCTTCCTCATACAGCACTTGTGAAGATGAGCATGAATCATCTAGCCTGGAGCGAATGTTCAATACAGATTATTATTGCTGTTGTTATTACTATTAACATTTCCTTCATCTCTTGCTCTCCCCACTTCCCCCTTTCAGGACACTGGCTTTCTTGTAATTCCTTGAATATGTTAAGCTCTTTCCTGCCTCTGGGTCTTTACATTTGCTGTGTCCTGTGTCTGAATCATTTTTGTTCTACAGTTTCATGAGATTAGCTTCTTTGATTCAGGCCTTTCCTCAAATATCACCTCCTCCAAAAGTCCTTCCCTGATTATCTTATCTGAAGTTCACATGCGTGTGCACCCACACATGCACACACACACATTTCACTTTCTAACCATTCATTATCTGCATACATAGCACTCCTCACCATCAGAAATTATTATATATGTTGTTTATTGTCTGCCTCCCTCCTGAGAATAAAGCTCTAGGCAATCTACAATTTTCTTGTTCATAGCTATGGTCCAGCACCAGGCATGAGAAAACATTCAATAAATCTTGGCTAATGTTGAAAAGGCTGTAACTGCTTAGAGTAAGACCACCATAGCCTGAGTGTTCACTCTGTGCAAAGCACTGTGCTAAGTCATTTATATGAATCACTCCATTTAATCTTCACAAGTAGCCTAAGAAATAGGTATGGTGGTGCCCAGACTTACACAAAACACACAGGAGGGGCAGAGCAACTAAGTGACGTGCTCAAGGTCACACAGTAAGCAAATGGAGGAGCCAAACTGCAAATCCACGCTTCTGGAGGCAGTCTGTGGTCTTGACCGCCAAGAGTTCCAGGCGAAAGACTTCTCCTGTCTTCCCTGGCCAGAACTTTCCCTCTCTTATTCCAACACGGTTGCTATATCTGGCATGCAGATTGGCTGCCTGCAGGTTCACCAGGGAGCATCCTGGAAAAGACCCAACTCAGTTCCTTGGAAAGGAGCCCCAGCTGTGTTGGGAGCACCAGGCCCTGCAAGGCCACGGCTGGCATCTCCACATGTTGGTGATGATTCTGAGGAAAAGCCATCAGATGCAGCACTTGCTAAGCCAAGTATCTCAACCGGCTCAGTGTTCACAGCCTACCTTTGCTGCCGCCCTACCTTCTGGCTATCCCAGAATATTTGGTATTTCCAGAAGAAGCCAAGCTGCTTCTCTACCCCTTGCCCCAAAATATTCTGCCCTTCCTGCCTCCTTGTCCTCAAGCAAACTCCTGCTCATCCTTTAAGACCCAGCGCAAGAGTCACCTCCTCCATGAAGCATCCTGTGATTTTTTTTCCCAGGCAGATGGGACTGTTCCTCCTCTGCCTCCCCTCTCTGTGCTGTAGAGCAGGGGGACTAAGCAGGTGAGCTGGAGCCAAGGGCATTAGATTCACATGTTTGCTCCTCTCCTGGTAAGCTGTGTGACCTCAGCAAGTCACTGAACTCCTCGACTGGAATGGGGACAATAGTCTTGGTATGAAATGAGATAACACATGTAAAGTGCCTATCACGTGCCTGGCATATTCTGAACCTTCCATAAATATTAGCAGTGATCCTATTTTTCTTAAAGAACCTACCAGTCCGTATTGGAATTTGTGTCTGTTTCTCTCACTAGACTCTAATCTTGGGACACTGCCCTGAATCATACTGCAATGGACATTTGAGTCTGGAGTCCTCACTTCTCATCATCAAACTATACTGCTTTCCTCTCCTCTCTTCACCAATTCCCTCTTCTCTAGAGTGTCCCCAAAGCACTAGGGCTTGTACCACACAATTTGTCCCGTAAATATATTTTATCTTGACTTAATCATTGTCTTTGCTTGTATGTTAGTCTTGTACCCCTAGCATTGACTGTCCCTGGAACATACTATGTGCTCCATAAACATTTGTGGAAGCACTATAATCACCTCTCTCTCTCTCTCTCTCTCTCTCTCTCTCTCTCTCTCTCTCTCTCTCTCTCTCTCTCTCTCATTGTTGGCAGAGCCAGAGCACCCTCAGCTACAGTCTCAGTTTTCTTCATCTCCATTGCATTTATAATGTGGAAACCTTTTTTGGAATATAATTGCTGTAAGCAACTCAAAAAATCCACGGCCCAGAAAAAAATGTTGGCTCCTCTTCACCCGGGTCATGCACCCAGATTATTTCCTGAGGATTTCCTGAGGATGTGTGTAATCAGATCCTTTATTGCCCTGCGCTGGGGGTTGAGGGGGGGGGGCAGGAACAACAGTCACCTATAGGCTAAAGCTGGGGGTCAGGTTTCTACTTGACTTCCTGTGTATTTGGTGGTCACAGTGATGAATGATTCTATGACTCAAAGTGCCACATTACAGTGGGGTTCCCTGGGCTTAGAAGGGAGATCCTTACTCCACACCCTGACTACAGGGGGTACCACCTTCCTACCCTTCTTGTTCTATCTATTTTGCCCTCCATTTTTTACTAGTATATTTACTTTCACTTGAAAGCAGGCCCCATTTTGAGCCAAACTTCCCCTACATTTAGATAGTACATTAGTGCCTTTATTTTCTTTTAAAAATAATTCTCTCATTACAAGGGCAATAAATGATCATTATCGAAAATGTGGGAAAAGGGCTGGCATTTCTAAAAGAATATTTAAATCACCCATCATCTCAGAGCCCTAAGAAAAATCACACATTTTTTTCACATATGCTTATATAGACATTCATACATAATTAACACTAAATTAGATATTAAAGAGAGATGCGCGCATATGTTTAGATCTTGTGGCGTTCCATGACATGTTCCCATCATTTCCCTTTTCCCTGGCCACCACCATAAAAAGGAGAGCAGATGTTAATATCCTGGGATTCTGCATACAGGAAAACGAAGAACCAAAGAAGTAAATTCATTCAAGGTCATGAGGATTACTGGCACAACTGGGACTGGAGCCTGGGTCTCTTGGGTCATGGCCAAGTCTTTCCACTGAACTAAAAAAGAAACCTGCCTCAGAGCCCCAAGGAGATGAGTCTTAAGCGTTGGTGCCAGATTTGTATAATGTAGAATCAGAGTTCTTAGGCTGTTTACATTTTTTACCCAAAGTCCAAAGATAGAACATGCTGAGATGTTTCAAAAAGCAAATCTGAAAATGTACTGTATTCATTGAGGGAAGCAAGAGACCCCCTGTCAAGGCCAAGGTCCCCTGCCCTTGGCACTCTCATTTCTTTTAGTCAGGGTTTCAAGTTATAAATAGAAACATACTCACTCTCTTCTTCTTTTTTTTTTTAACATAGAACATTAATCTATTCAAGGATATTAAGTACATCACTGAATCCCCAGAAAGGCTGAAGAATCAGGCTTGGTAGTCACACAGCCAGGGACAACCCAACCTAGAGATGATTGTCAAATATTTGACGACCGTGTGACACAAGCTGCAACTCATCAGAATCATAGAAGGTGGAAAATAACCTCCAAGCTGTTCTAGAACATAATCAGAGAATACCAGCCCTGCAAAAACCGTACCTTGGAAGAACTCCAGTAGGAATTCTGTATCAGTCAGATTTCTTCTGTGATAATTCCACATAACAAATCATTCTCCAATCTCAACAACAAGCACTTTATCTTATCTTTATGGGTCAGTGTGGTTTGCTCACCTTGATGGGGCTCAGCTGAGCTGAGCTAGAATTTGGGTTTGAAGTTGGGTCGGGTTCAGGCCTGGGTCAAGTACCCAGACTCAGTGACAATGGCTCTATGCAGCATGTTCTTCTCATGGGAAGGGTGGAGGCTCCAGTAAGATGATGAAAATTAACCCTGCTTGTTAGACCCTCAGCCTACATGGAACTAATACATCAGGGCTCAAAATAAGTCAAACCACTAAGTTCAAGGTATATGGGTCAATGTAGACTTTATCTACTGTCATGGGGGTCACTGGAAGTCACATGTCCTAAGGTATGGATTCTATTATAGGGACACAGTGAAGAGTGGAGACAGTGGATCTGGCTGGTGTGACTCATTGGTTAAGCGCTGACCCATGAATCGGGAGGTCACAGTTTGATTCCCGATTCGGGCATGTGCCCAGGTTTCAGGCTCAAACCCTAGTAGGGGACATGCAGGAGGCAGTCAGTCAATGATTCTCTCTCATCATTGATGTTTCTACCTCTCTCTCCCTCTCCCCTCCTCTCTGAAGTCTATAAAAATATATTAAACAACAACAAAAATTTTTTTTAAAAGGTGGGGGCAGTTATCTGGTCTACCATAGTCCCACTGATGCTCCCTCCCCTCCCCAGGGCACAGCTCTTTCAATTTATGACACCAATGCTGGGCACCAGATGTGACTACTGGAACCTCTATCCCTACTGCCTTTTGTAAACGGAGGTGTTTATCAGCATCCTAAATAGAATGGACTCCATCCAGAAATAGCTTTTTGACTTCATTAGACTCCAGTTCATTACACAGAGCAAGTCTATCCCATTGACTATATTCTGGCTACTGAGGAGGCAGGAAGAGCAAGTTCCTGGCTGCTACCTAGGAAGGGAATGAAGCAGTTGGATCATTAAGTGGAGAATTTCTCACACATAGGAAGGATGTTAAAGGTATTGAGCACCAGGAAGAAGGGCATGTGTCCACTACACCCATCTTCACAGTAGATGTCAGCGAGCTCAGGGAGATGTGAGAATCTAATAAGCCCTTGACTAGACCATTCATCTGAGACTTTCTCCATAGTCTCATTTCCCCGACTTTCCAGTTCCCTGAATTCATCCTCCTATCCTAACATCTGCTCTGCCTTTTTCACTCTGATGATTATCCAAATAATAGAATATAATTCAGCACTAAAAAGAAATGAGCTACCAAGCCATGAAAAGACATGGAGGAACTGTAAATGCATATGAACAACCCACTAAGTGAAAGAAGCTGATCAGAGTAGGCTCCCATTGTGTGATTTCAACTACATAAGATCCTGGAAAAGGCAAAACTATAAAAACAATAAAAAGATCAGGGGTTCTGGAGGGAAAGGTGCTGCATAGGCAGAGCAGAGAGGATTTCTAAGGCAATAAAGATACTCTGTATGAGATTATGATGACGAATACATGGTGTTATGCATTAGTCTAAACTCACAGAATGTACACCACCAAGAGTGAACCCTAAGGGAAACTATTGATTTAGGGTGATTATGATGTGTCAATGTAGGTTTACCTTTGGTAAAAAATGTAGTATTCGTGTGAGTGATGTTGATACTGGAGAAGGCTATGTATGGGTGGGAGAAAGAGGTATATGGGAAATCTCTGCTCCTTCCTCTTTATTTTATTGCAAACCTAAAGCTGCTCTTTTCAAAACAAACGTTTTTTTAAGGGAAGAATATTTTACTCAAGTATCTTATAATTTAGTGAGAAAGACACAAACATGAACGACCAACATTATCCAGGGCAGAATAAAATAAATCTGAAAAAGAGTGTAGGCAAAGTGTTGAGAACAAGAAGAGGTTTTACCGAAATCCTACTAGAGGGGAGTTACCAGATAGATTACAGACTATCGGTTAAATTTTATTTTCAGATAAATGGCAAATTAAATTTTAGTGTATATCCTACGAAATATTTGAGGAATACATTATAAATCACTCATTGTGTATCTAAAATTAAATTGCACTGGGTCTCCTATGTTTTTATCTGCTAAATCTGGCAACTCTAAACTTAGGAAGATCAAGGGAGGCTCCAGAAGGAGCTGACATTTGAACTGTGCCTTAAGGGATAACGAGTAGAATTTCAATAGCTGGATTATTTAAGACTATTCCAGGCTGAGGAGACAGCAAGAGCAAAGGATGAAAGATGGGAAATGTCTGGCATATCTTAGTCACTAAGCATTACAGTTTGGCAATTCATCTAATGTGACTACCCTGTTGGCGGATCTAGTTAATATCGATCCTTGAGAAATGTACAGCCATGTTGCAAAATTCACAAACTAGGAGCTGAGATCCTTTGGGTTGTGTCCATCTAGCAGGTGTCCTGGGTTCTGAAAGACCATTAAGTCAGAAAGTGGAGAATTTCAAGAAAGGAGATATAGTACTAAAGTAGGGACTTTCTATTCCAAGAAGAATAGGAAAGGCCACCTACGGCCTATTTCTTTGCAAGACAATCATTGTATAGACTACTTGCAGGTTCTGCTCAGCTCCTTCACCTACAGGGATGGGCCCCAGGAAACTATATATATATATATATATATATATATATATATATATATATATATATATATATATATATATATATATTTTCTATGGGGCCTCTGTCACCCTCCCCAGAGTTGACTGGGCCAACTATGCATATGTGACTCATGCTGAGCCAATTAGAATCCATGAAATTCTAGGTGTGTGGAATGGGGACTAGAAGATTCTAGTTACATTCTGAATTAGTCTCTTGAAAGGAGGAGCTTTACAGTTACTGACAATCGCTGACTATTACAGCAACGTTTTATCTCCCCCATTGCCCTCAAAAACTCTGTTCACCGGTGCAATGGGACTGGAAGCTGGAAGCCTAGAGTCTTCTGAAATTGATTACCGTAGGTTAGAAAGTTATCAGCAAAATTGATATAGTGTCTTACTGTGAAGTGTGCAGACAGGCTAACTTCTCTTT
The DNA here is from genome assembly GCA_004026665.1 of Murina feae. Taxonomy (NCBI): domain Eukaryota; kingdom Metazoa; phylum Chordata; class Mammalia; order Chiroptera; family Vespertilionidae; genus Murina; species Murina feae. The sequence continues at coordinate 13,513 of PVJC01006883.1, read as the reverse complement.
GTTCTTCACGAATCATTCCTTAGCCCTTGTCCAGATTGGCCTGGGCCCTTGGTCAAGGGGCTGGCTGCAGCCTGCTCTCTGGATACATGATGCCCCCTCCTCCACATTAATTCTCTGGAACAGCAGCAGTGATGTATCCTGATCCCTAGGAGCCCTCTGCGCTGTGGCTGCTCTCAGCTGTGAGGGCTGCTGTTTGCATTATTGATAAGGAGCGGAGAATCTGAAAGGCCAATGCAAGAGGCCTGCCTCTAACACCTCCCTCAAGCATGGCCGTGCACACCACGTCTGGCCCCATGATTCTACTTTGGCAAGTTTGGGATTTAATGAGACTACCTTGGGCTTGACCTAGTTTTGCTTTGGTCCTTTGGAATTCCCATAGAAAAGAATTCTGCAGACTTATCAGGTGAGCTCTCTCTGTATAAAATTAAAATTAATTGGCTACAGTGTCTTGTACTCATGAATAGCGGTCAGGGAAACAAATGCTAAGGATTAAAACTCAGGAGTGATTGCTATAAACTTCCTGCCTAGACATGACCTTGAGGCCTATGAGCATCAGAGTAATTGTGGACAGAGGATGCTTTGAATTGAGAGAAAGGTAAAGACCGGAAAGAGAGGACTCACTAATTTCCTGGGGCAGGGAGCAGGAGTGTTTGATGTAGGGGACCTGGTGTCTTTCTGCTGACACTCTCTAGCATCCCATTGAAACTAGATCCTATTTCAAAAGTCCTATTTCAAAAGTATCTCACTCTAGTATTGTTTACAGTAGAAACTCCAAACTAGGGAGGATATAACCAATCTCCAAATTACTCAAGGTGCTGGACAGAAGTGATTTTCACGGCTGGAGCCTAGAAAGGCAGGATCCACAAAACCCACCGGCAACCCTGTAACATAACCGGCTCAACCAGACTTGCCACCATACACAAGTCCTGAATGACCAGCTCATCCCAGATTTAGTCCTCCTTTAACAGGCAAAATCTGAAAACGGACTTGTGATTAAAGAGGTAAAATGGACCAAATCTATCTTTTGGGTAATAACAACGATATCTGCTATAAGGAAAAAGCCCCAGTTCTCTCAACCAAAGTAATCTTTCATCAGTGTCCTTGTTTAATCCCTTTCTAGAATGATAGGGATTTTTAATAATTTTTATTTCACGTGTGAGATTAATCTGACGTTCTATTTCTCATACCAGGATGCAGGGAACAATTGTAATTTCCCACTTTGTAAAGCTTTCTCTCACTTTTCACCCCACTCAAAGGCAGTTGTTTTAAATGCTGAGTGTCTTTTGTACAAATGAATGTTCCTTGGGCTAATTTAGGTGGCTCTTTAGAAAAAGGTACTGTTGGTTGACTCTAGCTATGCCAGAGAAACAGTCTCACTGTATGGAGTTACATTCCTCCAAGGGCCAGTGCTCAGTGTTGTGTAGACATGACCACAAAGCCGGCACGTAATCAACTGTCCATTATATGTCTGTACGTTAGACAGGAAAGCTTTCACATGATCAATAAATCAGTAGAACAGGGCAATGCAGAAGTGAACCACAGACATTTAGTCATTCATGAGCTCCCAAGGAGAGGAGCTTCATGAGGAAATGGTCTGACAAAATTCCCAGGAGGGAAATAACCCCAGAATATCAAGAGGCACCCCTCCTTAGTATAGGAACTGGCTATGAGGCATAAGAAGAGTCTTCTTAAGGCAGAGGGAGTGGGTAGATGGTTATCTTAGACAATCGTGCTCATCAAGAACCAGACTGAAGACAAATACATCTGGGTTCACATCCCAGCTCCACTGCTTACTAAGTACGTGACCGCAAACAAGTTACTTAACCTTGCTCTGCCTCAGTTTCCTCCATTATGCCCCTGATAAAGTTATTAAACAGTTAAATGAGATATTAATATCAGCCACTAACTCTTCCAGCTAAGAAACACAAGCCACTCTAGGTCCTTCAATTAACAGGAATTTAATACAGGAAATAAGTAATACAAGAGGCCACGTTACTGAGATACCAAATAGATGCCCAGCTCAGAGATTAGAATAGAGGCACATAGTTAGGGCTGGAGGGACAGATGTAGGATGTCCTGAAGGGGCTGAAACTCAGCAGATCTGAGCTGGAGCAGAGGAGATGCCACAGAATGCAGAGGGGACAGGGGAAATACTGTGGCCTCTCAGGAATTCTGTCTTCCAGTTTTCCATTAGAACCTCCCATGTGTGGACCTCCTCAGGGAGCTGCAGGGTCAAGAGCCCAGAAAATGTAGTTCCCTGACAAGCAGAGCAGGGAGAAGGCAGGGACTGCCTCCTACCCTTGCCAGGAGTGTGAGTTTTGTGGTTATTGTATAATCCCATCACCTCCCATCAATATTTTCAAATTTACTTTTTAAAAAAATATATGGATATTTCATAACCAACCCAGCAGTACAAAGCATCCCTGGCACCTCTGTTGTGGGCCTGAATTGCCATTTCCCATGAAAAAGAACAAGGTTTTTTGGAGAAATGGCTGATTCTTATTTTTCCTTTCTATTTAATTTATTGGGGTAACACTGGTTAAAAAAAAATTATACAGGTTTCCGGTGCACCATTCCGCAACACATCATCTGTGTACTGTATTGTGTGTTCACCGCCCCAAGTCAAGGCTCCTTCCATCACCATTTATTCCCCCTCTACCCTTCTCCACCTCCCCTCACCTACAACCTTATACCCCCTGGCAATCACAAACTGTTGTCGGTGCCAAGTACTTTTGAGAAATGGCTGATTCTATATCTAGAAATACATAGATGAGCCTGGAATATTTTGTTATTCCAAAAATAAAAAACAATTTATTAAAGACAATTGGGCTATGTCTAAAGGATTCAGAAATCAACTTTAAGAGTTCCTCGCTAGTCAAAAATGGGACAATGTAAGCATCAAATGATATCTTACTGCACAAGTAGGGGCAAAAGTAGGTGTACAGTTGTATGTGACTTTATTCTTGTATTATTGTTTATGAATTATTGTTGTATTATTTTCCATATGAACAACAATAAACCTACTCTTGCCTTTCCCTGTATATTGACTATGTTAAAGTTCATGAGTCTACAATGATACTAAGAGGGGGGAAATCCTCATTGGTCACCTTTGGAGGATTCTAGGGAACCAATTGTTATGGGCTGAATTGTGTGCCTCTAAAATTCATGTTGTAATCCTAACTCCTAAAATTCTTGTTCTAATCCTAATTCCCAGTACCGCAGAATGTGACGGTATTTGAAGATAAGGCCTTTAAAGAGGTAACTAAAGTTAAATTAAGTCATTGGGGTGGATGCTAATCCAATATGATTCACCTATATTATAAAAAGCCAGTGACCATAGGAGGTGCATTGATGGGTCCCACAGTGGTGTGGCAGGTCTGGGGTCTCACGTGATTTCGTGCGCTGGGTCTCTAGTGTTCTTATAAGAAGAGTTTAGGACTCAGTGCTGGCCTGTTTTTCCCAGTGGTTAGAGTGTTGGCCTGTGGGCTGAAGGATCATGGGTTTGATTCCTAGTCAAGGGCACATACCTCCGTTAAAGGTTCCCCAGCCTCAGCAGGGGTGAGTGCGAGAGGCAGCCAATCAATGTGTCTCTCTCGTGTTGATGTTTCTCTCTCCCCCTCTCCCCCCCTTTCACTCTCTCTAAAAGTCAGTGGAAAAAATATTCTTGGATAAGGATTTAAAAAAAAGAGAGATTAGGACTCAGACACACAGAGGGAACACCATCTGAAGACACAGGGAGAAGATGGTCATGTACAAGCCAAGAAGAGAGAGGTGTCAGAAGAAACCAACCCTGCCAGCACTGAATCTTGGACTTCCAGCCTCCAGAACTGGGAGAAAATGGATTTCTGTTGTTTAAGCTACCCAGTCTGTGATACTTATTGCAGCAGCCCCAGAAAACTACTGTACTCATCATTCTGAATCATGGCAAGTAAAGGGAAAGAATCAGCATCTAACCTGCCTTTCTTAGATAAACATACCTCAGAGTAACCAAATACTTGATGAGAAAAAGTTTCTGTTTATGGATAGAAAGGGATGAAAGAATTTTAAATCACTATTTTTCAAAGCCTTCATTTCAGGGTTCAATGGTTCTAGGCAAAGTCACCAACAGCAACTCCCATCACAGAAAGGGACCACTTGATGTCATAGCTCTTAACGGAAGTATACAATGCCATCTGTACATCACTTTTTGCCAAAGTCAAACCTAAACTAGACCAGTTCTCTACACCTAACTACTAATTCACAGAAAATACAAGGGACAGAGCAGCATGCTGGAAAACAGCAGAGGGATGTGATCACCACAATCTAGGATATGAGCTATTCCATAGGACAAGTGAATGCTTTATCGTATTTTTCCTCAAAAAATAAATTGCAAAAATTGAAAAATGAGAGATTATATTTGTAGATTATAAAAGGCTTATGGTACACTTCTAGTAAGTCCCATTTGTAGATCTTCAGATTCTATTTCAAATAAATCCATTTTTTAAAAATTATGAGTCAAGCAGGGAAATGAACACTGACTGGATATTTAATATTTAAGGATATTTTCATATTTAACATGAAAGTCTATTTTAGGTGTCATGGTGGTTTATGGTTATGTTTTGTAAAAGTATTTATCTTTTTAGAGACATATTGAAATATTTATGGAGAAATGATATGATGTCTGGGATGTGCGGAAAGATTATCTAATGTGGGAGGCAGAGGAAGCAGGTTATAGATGAAATCCATCCCTCCACAGGCTGGGTGTCATGAAGCGAGATGATGAGTACATGGAGGTTCACTGCATTATTCTCTTTACTTTTGTGAATGCTTTATGTTTTCAATTACAAGATGTGTGAGTGTGTGTGTTCAAAGAGTGTGTTTTCATGTTGCAGGTTATGAAACAGAGGCAAACATTTACTAGCAATTCAAGAAATGTGAAGAAATATACCTTTGCTGGCCTATTGAATTAGCAACAATTTTTTTGTATTGTAATTTCTCAGGTGAGTGAAACAGACACTTGCATGCATTGTAGCAGGAATATAAAGCAGTAGATACAACGATTTTGTAGTATGTAGTAAGAATATTAAAAGAAACATTTCTATCCTGTTTTGAAGAGAGACATATTTTTTATGTCTGCACTCTTTAAATCAGTAATTTCATAGAATAGTTCCATAAGTATGTGCATCACACCATTACTTATAATGGGAAAAACACTAGAAACCAAACATAGGTCCAGAACCAGGTAAAATGAATAAGTGCAAGCTATTATTGGCAATTAAAATGTTTTAAAAATCTCAAAGCAAGGCTTATGCTTCCAAAATAGGAAGAAACATTTTATGATTACAACCTATGGCACATTTAATTTTTCCAGAGGGAGGGGGGAAGGATAGATGGATGGATGCATAATAAGGTGACATCGACCCTCCTCTCTTGGTGGAGTTCTGTAACTGCCCGTACCAATAACAGGGATAGGCATGCTGTCATTGGCTCCAGACTCGCTCCCCACAGACTCCTGCTGCTTCTTGTCAGACCAATGGCCTTGGAATCCTGAACCAGCATGTAGATGTCTACCATCTCCTGAAGCCCATGTTGGAAAGACTGGCCAGACCACAAAGACAGGGAGACAGATGCCTCTGGGGTCACAGCTGCTTGAGTCTCTGAGCCCGACTCCTAAGTCCAGAAGCCCCTGAGAGAGTCCCGCCCAAGCCCCAGCCCGAGGCCACCACGTGAGTGAACCCAGCCAGCACTTAACCAGCTGAGCTGCTCCTGAATCTTCAACCTGCAGATGACACATGGCTGCTGCCACATTATGGCACCGAGGTTTGGTGTGATTTCTTCACAACAATAGATAACTAATATGTAAGTATACAGAAAATGTAACTATCCTATATAATAAGTGGGTAATATGCAAATGGACCCTAACCGCAGAATGACTGGGAATGACTGGTCACTATGACACACACTGACCACCAGGGAGCAGAGCTCAATGCAGGAGCTTCCCCCTGGTGGTCAGTGCACTCCCACAAGCCAGGCTGTCAGCTGCCAGCACAGTGGTGGTGGCCGGAGACTCTCCTGCCTCCTCAGCAGCGCTAAGGATGTCTAACTGCAGCTTAGGCCTGCTCCCCACTGGCAAGTGGACATCCCCTGAGGGCTCCTGGACTGCCAGAGGGATGTCTGACTGCCTGGGGAGCGGGCCTAAGCCAGCAGGTGGACATCCTCAGAGGGGTCCTAGACTGCGAAAGGGCACAGGCTGGGCTGAGTGACCCTCCCCACCCCCGAGTGCACAAATTTTTGTGCACCGGGCCTCTAGTACTGTATAAAGTAAAAGCAAAAAAATACATTAAAAAACATACAAGAAAATGATACCCCCAAATATTACTAGTGATCATCTTGGGTGGGATTATGTGTGTCTGTCCTTCCTTCTCCTTCTTTATGAAGTTTTGGAATGACCATATATTTCCTTGAAAAACTGAAATTAAATTTCCTGTTGAAAAGCATTTCACTGTGACTTTTGGGCATTTCCGGTTCCTTCAGTCAAGTTCAAGGGTTCCCACCAGGGCTTTCTGAGGATCACGTGCAAGTGCATGAAACCAAATACAGCTGAAACCTTGAGCGAGACTACCGCCCATCTCACCCAGCCCTCCCCGCTCCACCCCAGCTGCTCTGACTCTCCCCTAGGCATGCCCATGGAATTGCGGTCCAGCTTTCTGTGAACTAAATGTCTCCATGCAGAGAATTTATCCCATCTAGAGCTGGTTCTTTCCACCTTTAGGCTCTGATGACAGAAAGTCTTTCCTTCTAATGAACTGAGAAGTGTCTCCGTGGAGCTTCCGCACACTGATCCTACTCATGAACTATTCATGAAGTCCTCGGCAGAGCCTGCTATGGGCCATGCATTGTTCTAGGCCCTGGGATGCAACAGAGAACAAGACAAAGTCCTATTCCCAAGGAACTTGGATTCTTTTTTTAAAATTGTTTTTTATTTTTATTTTTTAAATTTATCTCATCGAAGAAGAGAGAGGGAGAGATAGAAACATCAATGATGAGAGAGAATCATTGATCGGCTGCCTCCTGCGCATCCCACACTGGGCATGGAGCCTGCAACCCGGGCATTGCCCTGACAGGAAATCAAACCTATGACCTCCTGGTTCATAGATCAACCCTCAACCACTGAGTCACACCAGCCTGGCAGAACTTAGATTCTTAGTGGGGGAGATGCACAATTACTAAATCTTATTTAATAAAAGTGTAATATTGAAATTGACTGTTTCTTTGGGACTCCTAAGCCACGCCCACCAGCCAATCAGAGAGGCTGTATGCAAATTAACCCAGCCAAAATGGAGGCCGGCACTCACGGAGCTGAGTAAACAGGCAGCTTCTGTTGCAGCCAGAGTAAAACTGTTTGCGGGCCGCTGGGTTTCTCTCAGCTCCAGGCAACAACATATTTGCAACATTGTCTCAATTATAGAAGCCACGAGCTGAAGTCAACAGGAGGCTTTGTTACCTGCCTAGGCTCAGCTTAAAGGAAAAGTGTATCAATTATAAAGATAAACAAACCCCAGAAACCTGCTTCCAGCCAGCCTTGCTGGGACATTGGGTCAATGGGAGCTGTGGTTAGCCTGAAAGCCTGAAAACACCCCTAAGCCCGTTACCCAAGCTGGCCACACCCCAATGGGGTGAGGGACTCCAGTGGGGGGCTTGGCCAGCCTGCAGACAGCCATCAGCCCCTCACCCAGGCTGGCCAGGTACCCCAGTAGGGACCTGAATCCTGAAGAGACTGTGGGCAGCCTGAAAGTCTGAAAACAGCCCTCAGGCCCGCACCCTGGTTGGCCACACCCCAATGGGGTGAGGGATCCCACTGGGGGGCTTGGCCAGCCTGCAAACAGCCATTAGCCCCTCACCCAGCTGGCCAGGCACGCCAGCAGGTAGACATCCCCAGAGGAGTCCCAGACTGCGAGAGGGCACAGGCCGGGCTGAGGGACCTCCCGAATGCACAATTACTAAATATAATATAAAAACAGAGTGTACTAACTGCTATGAAGAAAACAAATCAAGGTAAGAAGTAGAGAATGAAAGGAATATGGTTTTTAAAAATGGTATTCAGGGAAGGCCACCCTGGGGAGGCAACCTTTGAGACCTAACTGAAGTGACAGAGGGAACCTTGTGAATATCTGAGGGAAGAACATTCCAGATGGAGGGGCATCAAGGGGGAAGTCCTGAAGCAGACACCTGCTTGGCATGCCCGAGTAACGGCACAAAGGCCAAGATGGCTGAAGAGCAGAGACTACAGGGAGAGAGGCGGGAGAATGAGGTCAGGGAAGACTGGAAGGGCAGATCATAAAGGCCTGGAGGGCCATGCTGGGGGCTGGGTTTTATTTTGAGTGTAATGGCAAAGCACTGGAGCTCCTCAGCAGAGGAATGACAGGAGCTGATTGATGCTTTCACAGCCTCCCAGGGCAGCTGTGTGAGAACAGGAGGGGGATGGAGAAGAGGGAGGGAGGGCAGGTGGGAGGTGGCTGTAGCTGTCCAGGCAGCAAATGGGTTAGCAGTGGCTGCATTCTGGATGTATTTTATAGGTGAAACCAACAGGACTTGTTGGATTAGATGCAGGTGTGAAGGTGAGAAGGGGGTTGGCCATAACTCCAAGTCTCTCTTAAACAAGCAATCTTATGTCGATGAACGTGTGTGTGCGATGGTGAGGACACACCTATGAATGAGGTATGACTGGTTCCTGTACTCCCTGAAAGAGAGAGACAGACACATTCCCAGACCATTTTAACATACGGGCCTCGTCTATTACACACAGTGGTTAGGTTCAATGTTAACATGAACATACTTGGGGACCCAGGAAAAGGGCAGCAGGACTTTCTAGAGGAGAAATAGGCCTGTGAGGCTTGGATGGTAAGGGTTGACAGGGGAAGATCTTACCTGGAAGCAGGAATCTGAGGGAGGTGTCGAGGGAAACACTAGGCAGTGGGTAACCTGGAGCCTAGCGTGCAAGATGGGACGTGGAAGGGAATGAGGAGGGAGAGGCCACAGGGACCCACTGGAGAAGAGGCTCAGCGTTTCTAAGGAGTGTGGGTTTTATCCTGAAGTCAGTGAGGGCCCACAGGTAGGTATAAAACTAAGGAGGTCAGATGCGAGATGTGAGCCTCAGAAAGATTATTCTGGCAGCCCAAGTATGGAGAATGCAGTCAAGGTCAGACTGGAGGCCAGTGTGGAAGCTGTAACAGCAGTCCAAGGAGGAAGTGCTAACAGCAGAGAGAGGCAAAGAAACAGAGGGAAGATGTGTTTTAAAAAACAGAAAATACAATAAGCCTTGAGGGCAAAATGCTAAATGAACTTAGACAGAGAAAGACAAGTACTGCATGATATCACTTCTTTATGGAATCTAAAGGAGAAGAAAAAGCCAAAGTCATAAATACAGAGGATAGGTAGTTCCCAGATTGTGAGGTATAGAAGGTGATCAAAAGGTTCAAACTCCCAGTTACAAGATCAGTAAGTCCTGGGAAGTGATGTACAGCATGGTGACTGTAGTTAACAAGGCCGTGCTGCTAAGAGAGTAGATCTTAAACGTTCTAATCATAAGAAAAAACAAAGTAACTATGTGTGCTGACGGATGACAACTAAACTTATTGTGATGATCATTTTACAATATACACATACTAGGGGCCCGGTGCACAAAAATTTGTGCACTTGGGGGTCCCTCAGCCCGGCCTGTGCCCTCTCACAGTCTGGGACCCCTCAGGGGATGTCAAGCCCCCCAGTGTGGACCCTCACCCTGTTGGGATGTGGCCAAGCCCCCCAGTGTGGACCCTCACCCTGTTGGGATGTGGCAAGCCTAGGTGACAGGCTGAGGGCTGTTTTCAGGCTGCCTACAGTCCCTTCAGGTTTTGGGTCCCTACTGGGGTGCCTGGGCAGCCTGGGTGAGGTGTTGAGGGCTGTTTTCAGGCTGCCCACAGCTCCCATTGACCCAGCATTCCAGCCAGGCTGGCTGGAATCAGGTTTCTGGGGTTTATTTATCTTTTATAATTGAAATACTGTTGCTTTGAGCTGAGGCCTAGGCAGGTAACGAAGCCTCCTGTTTCTTCAGCTCTGTGGCTTCTATAATTGAAACATTGTTGCTTGAGCAGAGGCCCACTGGCCTATTCAGGCAGTTGCAATGGAAGCCTCCTGCTTGTTTTAGCTCCGTGGCTCCCAGCCACCATCTTGGCTGGGTTAATTGGCATACAGCTGCTCTGATTGGCTGCTGGGCATGGCTTGGCTGGAGGGCATGGCTTGGTTGTCTCAGAGTGATGGTCAATTTGCATATTACTCTTTTATTAGAGTAGATATCACATCACCATGTTGTAATATCAGATCACCATGTTGTACACCTATAATCAGAGGGTGGGCTGCTGCACCTGGGGATGGGCAGGCAGCACCCCACCACCTTGTACTGGCACACTGTGCCCGGCCTTCATGGTGTTCTCTCCGCATCCCCCTCTCCCCCCCTCCCCCCCCAAAAAAGGCTAGACTCACAGAATCCTAATGTCTTTGGATTCTGCTACAGGCCAGTAGTAAATTCTGTAATTATGACTTAAGTGCAGAGTTAATTTCAGTGAGCCATAATCTTGACTTTTTCCCCTCCCTATTGCCTTAAGTCTTGAAAAAATGTTGACGGTAGGGATTTTGTCTGGGAACGTGGTGCTCAATGTATTAATTTCTTCACCTTCTTTAAGCGCCAGCAAAGTGGCAAAAGACATTATCGTCTCTTTCTGGTCTGGTGATGGGCTGGGGTTTTGCTGTGTGTGTTTGATTTTCTAACTCACCACCGAAAGCAGGGTGCTATGCCAGGAGCAGTGGGGCAACCATGAGTGGGTGTGACAGCAGGACTGTGGATGTCACATTCTGGTGAGCATCCGAGTTGTCGGTCCCACACACTTTTCCCCAAATCTGATTCAGTTGGAGAGTATAAGGTCAAGGAGCCGGCATTTGGAGAAGCAGGTGATTCTCACGAAGAGTATTCGTTCTAAGAAACACTGTGTGTTGTGTAGATTCAGAGAATAGTGCTTGGGGTTAGGTAAGAATCCGTTTCCTTGTGAGATCTTAACTTCTCTAAGCTTTGGTTCCCCTTAGTCATTGAAGCCGCATCATGAAGTTGCTGTGAGGACTGAATGAGCTAAAGCACACAAAACACAAGCTTTGTGCCTCGACAGTCTGTGAGTCCAGTGAAAGTAAACTCGTTGTTCTTGCAAAGCAGGCCAGCCTTTAGGTGATAAGCACAGATGTTGGAATCCAACAGAACTGGTCTCAAATCCTGTTCCTCCATTTACAAAGCATGAGACCTTGGTTTCCCATACTATTAAGAAACAAAACAACAACAAAAAAGAATGGTCCTGATACAGTCCTGTACCACGACGTTGCAAGGATGGAGACAACAGGAGTCCAAAGCCGAACACAATGCCTGGTATGACCATTAGTGCTACCCCCCAAATGTCTCCAGCTCTCCTCCCCCCAGGCACACCGTAGAGCGGCACTTGTGGGCAGAATCTGCCACATCCCCGCCTCCGCCTCCGCTGGAAGGCTGTGGGAGCACAGGTCATGATGGAGCCTCTGTCGGTCTAGATCCTGAGTCTATGTGGAGCAGAGACTGCCTGATGACCCCAATGGACATGTACAATGAGCTGGGCTGGGGGGACTTTTGTTATGCTAAGCCACTGAGATTTTCAGGTCATTTGTTAATGCAGCATAACCTAGTCCATCCTAATACACCTGGTATGTAGTAACCTCTTGAATTATTACCAGCCATGATTATTATAATCTTTGTCCATCAGTGGCTTACAGCTTATGTAGAGCAGAAGCAAGACTTAAAAAAATGAAATGTTAAATAATAATCTTTCATTGCCTATCAGAAGTGCAAAATATCCTAGAAGGCAGTGAAGAGAAAGAGATTGTGGCCTGCAATAATTAGGAAAGGTCTGGCTTCATAAAATGCAAATTTACTGAGACTTTAATTTTTGTTCTATATAAGTAAAAAGAAATTTAATTCCTGATGTGTCTTGTCATATAACCTAGACCTTGAGTTCTTAGGAAGAATCTTGAATTAAAAAGTTAAGCAATTATAGCAACCAGGGCCTCCCAGAGTATTACCTCCTCTTATTAAATCTCAATTTCCAAAACAGATGTCTTCAATTTAGGCTTTTCATTAATGGGGAAAAAAGAAGGAGGAGGAGGGAGGAAGAAGAAAGGAAGAAAAAAGGAAGAAAGGAGGGAAGGAAGGAAGGAAGGAAAGAAGGAAGGAAGGGAGGGAGGGAGGGAGGAAGGATGAAAAGTGAATGGCTATGAGATAAATAGGTGTTTTGTCCTTTTTTTTCCTACATATATGTTTTTTATTGATTTCAGAGGGAAAGGGAGAGGAAGAGAGAGATAAAAACACCAGTGATGACAGAGAGTCATCGATCCGCTGCCTCCTGCACACCCCACACTGGGGATTGAGCTTGCAACCCAGGCATGTGCCCTGACCAGGAATCAAACTGTGACCTCCTGGTTCATAGGTCCACATTCAACCACTGAGCCACACAGTCTGGGTATTTTGGCATTCCTCCCTTGACTTGAAGCTCGCTGGGCTCCTGTCTGCTATCCTAGAACCCCAGAAGGTCTAGGTAGTAGGATCTCATGAGAACACTGCAGTGAGGTAAGCTGTGACTGTGACAGGGACCACAGCTTCCAGCAGCAGATGCTAGCACGAGTCACCAAAAACGGGTGGAAGCAGCCAGAGCCCAGAACCTCAGAGCAGAGTCACCTCTGTGAGCGGTGGAGGACACTGAGCATATGCAGAGACCTCTCCTCACCACCACATAGCTGCATCAGCTCCTTCTTGCACCAGATGCCACCCTAGGAAGGGGTGGTATAAGGAGGAAAAACACCCACAACAGAAGTTTGAGCTCCTATTTGTTGAAGCCAACTGACGAGGTAAACTGAAAGAGAATTTCCCTGGAGAATGAGAACTCCAGAGGAAGGTGAGATGAGTTTTAGAAAACTAAAGTGCTGTGTTTCACACCTGGATAAATGTGATCCCTCCATACATTTAACTTATAATCATACGCAGTGAAATTACGATGTGAATACAGTGCCCACATCTGAATAAGCCTGGGGAAAGCTAACCCAACAGCAATGTGGCTCTTTTCTTGCAAGATGCTAAGAGAGCATTCACCCATTCAGTAGTTCTCAAATTACATCAGAATCATCTGGAAGGTTTGCTGGAATAGTGATTAATGAGCTCGCACCCAGAGCTTCTGACTCAGTGGATCTGGGGTGGGGCTTAGAAGGTGCATTGCTAACAAATTCCCAGGTGCTGCTGATGCTGCTGGTCCCAGGAACCCACTTTGAGAACCACAGCACTGATTCATCTAAGTCTGGTGTTCAACTAGGTCTTCCTTTCCATGGTTTCTCCAATATTAAATACTGGCCAGTGACAGACTATATAACGTAGCTGCTGCAGCTATTGCTTAATCCTTGTCATCTCCGTCATCATCACTAACACTAGCATTTG
>PVJC01006882.1:0-53335 GCA_004026665.1 Murina feae | reverse complement strand
TGATTGCCCCTAACCACTCTTCTTGCCTGCCTGATCATCCCTAACCACTTGCTTGGGGGTGGAGCAAGGAGCTATCTGCCTACCTGATTGCCCCTAACTGCTGGCCTGCCTACCTGATCTCCTCTAACCACTTGACTGCCTACCTGATCACCCCTAAGTGCTTGTCTGCCTACCTGATCATCCCTAACCACTCTGCCTGCCTGCCTGATCTCCCCCAACCACTTACTTGGGGGCGGGGCCTGCCAGCAAGGGGCTGTCTGCCTACCTGATCACTCCTAACTGCTGGTCTGCCTACCTGATCTCCTCTAACCACTTGACTGCCTACCTGATAACCCCTAACCACTCTGTCTGCCTGCCTGATCTCCCCTAACTGCTTGCTTGGGGGTGGGTCCGGCAAGGGGCCATGGTGGTTCTGGTCTCTAGTATTTCTGGTCGTTCCACTTATGGTGGCTGGCCTTTTATTATATAGGATAGCCAAGACATGGAAACAACCTACGTGTCCATGGATGGGTGAATGGATGAAGACAATGTGATAGTCAGACAGGTAGACAGATGAATATTATTCAGCCATTTAAAAAAATAAGGAAATCCTATTACTTATAACACAATGGAATGTGAAGGTGCTATGCTAGTGAAATAAGTCAAAGACAAATACTGTATGATCTCACGTGTGTAATCTAAAAACAACCAAACTCAAGAAACAGAGAATAAATGGGTGGTTGCCAGGGGTGAGAGGTGGAGGTGGGGGAAATGGGTGAACATGGTCAGAGGGTACAAACTTCAGTTATAAAATAAATTAAGTCCTGGGGATACAATGAACAGCACATTTACTATAGTTAACAAGACTGGACTGTGTATTTGAAAGTTGCTAAGAGAGTAGATTTTAAAAGTTCTCACCAAACACACACAAAAATTGAAACTGTGGGAGGTGATGGATGTGCTAATTAACCCTATTGTAGCTATCATTTTTCAATATATACATATTGCAAATCACTACATGGTACACCTTAAATGCACATAAGGTTATAAGTCAATTACATCTCAAAGCTGGAAAATGAAAAAGAATTATGATAGGATCTCTCCTTGCAGAGACACAGCCTTGAGCAAACACTTTCAGCCGCCTGTTGGCCTCCATCCCAATGGCTGGTGACCCAAGCGGTGAGGCCAAAGCCACAACGGAAATCAAAGCAACCCCACCCCAGCTCACCCCTGACTCCCAAGCCCTTGGGAAGCCCGGCCTCAGCCTTCAGCCACAGGTTCTTCCCTTGGACACTCTGTAGTGTGCGACACGAGCGCGGGTGTTAGGACACAGACAACCGGGGTCTATGCCCCCCTCTCTCCAGTGGTGTGCCTGCAGGCAAATTCCATATCTTCTGAGCCTAGGCTTCTTCATCCATAACATGGGAATGTCGCTGTCTCTCAGGGATGCTGGGAGATTAGATTACATATATACCAAACAGTCACAATACAGTTAGCACTTACTTAAAAGTTGTTGATTCTCTTGTGATCATGACTATTGTCATTACTTTTGCAACAGGCTCCGGGACAGACCCTGATGGGTGGGTCAGGGTGTATAACTTGCCTTACAATCAAGGCAACATCAAGGTTTTTCCATCTCGTAAATCACCTCTCAGAATAACCTGGATTTCCCTCAGTGCTGGCGGGGATGTCAACTGGTACAAACTCAGGAGAAGCCATGAGGTGGAACATGGGAACTGACTTAGGAGGGGGCCTAAAGCTTGAAAAGGCACAGAAGGAGCAAAGCAGGAAAGCCTGGGGCAGCCTGCGATGGAGGGAATCAGACAGGTGAATACTTTTTTAAAGAGGAAGTGAATTGACTCCAATGCATCTTATATCTTAAGGTTTGATGGTAGGCGCTTGTGAAATCTGGACAGTTATTAAACAAGACCTGCCCAAATGTGGGGGATTGGTGCTGTGGGGGAAAGAGGCCACTGCTGAGCTGAGTGCAATCAGCAGCGTGGAACTGGTGGCATCTGTCATACACACACTCCACCCTCCCTTTCGGTTTCACTCCCTCCCCTTCTCTCCCTGCTTCAATCCACCTCGAGTCCCATCCCTTGTGGGGAAGAGGTGGTGAGAAGGAAATAGTTTACCCTCCCATGGTTGCTATGGGGAGGTGGGGCTTAGCCCAGTGAAAGGAAACCCCATTGGTGGTTTTTCAGGTATGGTCCTCTGTGGTTTAAGGGAAGGACTGTAGCACCCAAACCTTTTCAAGCTCTCCTAGGAGGTGAGGGAAATGCCCTCTTGCAGAGAGAGCGGAGCTTTCTCACCCTCACCGTGGGGTTTGGGTCTTGCTCACTCCCACCCACAGCTCCATACTGGGTCTGCTGGGAGGGTTAGCAGAAGAGTGAGGATGCTTTTGGTCTCTGGCCCCTCGCCCTCCAGTGTTCACTCCCTCCGGCCCCAGCCTCTCCTGCTTGACTTTCATTCCCATTATCCTTCTGGTGAATGCTGATAAGATGGAGAGGCCCTTCCCTGGAGACTCATGGAACCAGAAGGGTCCTTCAAGCGCATCTCATCCATGAACGAAGTTTCAAAAGGAGAAAAGGGAGGTTATTTTATGGTGCCCTTCTAACTGTCCCCAACGCTCTTAAATCACAGAGGACCAAAGATGTAACAAATGCTGGCCCTGGTCTTTGAGACTCAGGTCCTACCCAGCTACCCCCAAACATCCAACCCCATCCCAGTGCCCATGGGCGGGTGGAGGGGGTGACTGTGCAGGGCCCAGTAGTTTCAGATGCCTCTAACCTTTCCCCACGTGTCCTAGCTCCTTCCTTCACCTTCCACCCTCACTACACCCCACTCTTCGTGACTGATACAAATTGCATTTATTTGCTCATTTCTAATCACATCCTAGGATCTCATGCCCTGTTGATGATAAATATAGGGGAACAGAAGATGTCTCCTAATGACCTGGAAAATCAAGTTTCTACCTTTCTCAAGTCAGAACCAATTTGCTCTAAAGCTAACCATGTAAGAGCCCAGTACTTGGCCATTTCCCCTAGTTTCTTCAGGCATAGTGAGTCACTCTCGAGGGCTGGATTAGCTCATGTTGAGTCAGTTATCTCCTGTTTGCATTCATAGTCCTTACTTTTTTTTTTTTCCAGGGGGCGGGGGGGGGGGGTGAGGGGGGAAACCCTTATCTATAGATGGGCTGGATATTGCAATTTGAGAAGCACTGACAAAAATTCTCCTTCTCCAAAACATATCAGAGCCTTACATAGTGTCTGAAAGCACACCATTTTGGATATTTCTCACAGCCATAGCCCTTCATGGAGCATGTGATGAGAGCAGACAGCATTTTACTAAGCAACAGTGCATCTCAGTGGTTAAGCATCCAGCTTCTGGCTGAGTTCTACTTCTGGTCAGATGAGTAAACTCTTATGGTACCGACCTTCCTGAAGATAATAACTATAGGCCCTGGAGAGTGCACCAAAAGCAGCCATATTCTAGAGGAAAGGTGATACTTGGAAAAAGAGAATAGTTTTCCTTAACTTTTTTTAGCCTGAGGACAAGCTGCCGTCAGTGTACTGAGGGATAGCTAAAACTGATAGAAAACCCACTATCTTAATATTTTTATTTTTCAATTATAATTTACATTCAATAGTATCCTGTATTCAGGTGTGCAGCATAGCAGTTAGACAATCATGTACTTTACAAAGAGTTACCCCCCAATATTTTCAGTACCCACCTGGCACCACACATAGTTATTACAATATTATTGACTATATTCCCTGAACTTTATATCACACAACTATTTTGTAACTATCAATTTGTACTTCTTAATCCCTTCACCTTTTTCATCCAGTCCCCCAGCCTCACTCCCCTCTGGCAACCTCAGTCTGTGCTCCATATCTGAGTCTGTTTCAACTTCATTCTTTGATTCCACATATAAGTGAAATTACATGGTGCTTATATTTCTACTAGAGGCTCAGTGCATGAAATTCATGCACTGGGGGGAGGGGTTGTCCCTTAGCCCAGCCTGCACCCTCTCCAATCTGGGACCCCTCAAGGGATGTCCAACTGCCAGTTTAGGACTGATCCCACAGGCAGTTGGACATCCCTCTCACAATCTGGGACTGCTGGCTCCCAACCACTTGCCTGCATGCCTGCATGATTTCCCCTAACCGATTCTGCCTGCCAGCCTGATTACCCCTTAACCACTCCTCTGCCAACCTGGTAGCCCCCAACTACCCTCCCCTGCAGGAATGGTCTCCCCCCCTCCCAAACTGCCCTCCCCTGCAGACCTGATTGCCCCACACAGCCTGCTGTTCAGTCATTTGGTTGTTCTTCACTACCCACCCCTGCCAACCTGGTCGTCCCATGCAGCCTGCTGGTCAGTCGTTTGGTTGCCCCTCACTCTCCCTCCTGCAGGCCTGGTCGCCCCACACAGCCTGTTTGGTCATCTGTTTGGTTGTCCATTCGGTTGTGATGGTCCCTGGCTCTTGTATATATAGATGACTGTCTTATTTCACTGAGTATCCTGTATAATAAAGAGGTAATATGCAAATTGACCATCACTTCAACACACAAGATGGCTACCCCCATGTGGTCAAAGATGTCTTCCCCCGTGTGGATATAAGATGGCCACCACAAGATGGCCAGCAGGGGATGGCAGTTGGGGGTGACCAAGCCTGCAATGAAGGGCAGTTGGGGGCAACCAGGCCTGCAGGAGAGGGCAGTTAGAGGTGATAAGGCTGGCAAGGGAGTGGTTAGGGGGTGAACAGGCTGGCAGGCAGAAGCAGTTAGAGGCAATTAGGCAGGCAGGCAGTCAAGCAGTTGGGAGCCAGCAGTCCTGGGTTGAGAGAGGGATGTTCCAGATTGGAGAGGATGCAGGCTGGGCTGAGGTACATACACCCCCCCCTCCCATCATGAATTTCATGCACCAGGCCTCTAGTAGTATGTACTCTGGTTCCATGCATGTTGTTACAAATGGTAAAATTTCTTTCTTTTTTTATGGCCAAGGAATATTTCATTGTATGTATAGGGTGTCAACCAAAAATGTATGCACACACTTTGAATAATTATAAAGGCAGTGTTTAGTAAAATACATCTCATTTTCAAAATTGAGCTATCAGCTGTTGAAGTGTGCATACATTTGGGATGATGCCCTATGTGTACCACCACTTTTCTTTTTGTTTTAGTTTAAATTCTTCATTGTTGAGAGTATTACATATGTCACCATCACTCATCTACTGATGGGCCCTTCCCCAGGTCCTCAGAGGACATGCTTGAATGAACAGAAGACAGGTTTGTTTATTAGCTTGCCAAATGCTTCTAAAGTGCTTCAAATCATTTGACCTCTCCAGAGTATCTCTTACCCACTATGATCTTCCATCTAACTCTTGAACTCCTACTGGCTTTTTATTAGAATCAAAATCTGAATCTTTCCACACAAGTGAGACCCAACACTAAAAAGATGATATCGCAGCTTTCGGAAGATCAGTTGAATTCTTATTAGAAGCTGGACACTGGCCATGCCCCGCTGTACACCTCACCCTGTGGTCCCTGCAGGGGCAGCATGAGGAAGCCGTTATTATCCATATTTTATGTAGAAACTAAGTAATTGCCCAAAGTCACACTATGGTCAGCGACGAAGCTGGGACTGCAGAAGCTGTGCCCCAGGTGCCAGGATATCACACCACTTTTCCCGTGTGGTTGCTAGGGTAGAGGGAGAAATGACACAGGAAGCTAAAAATAACTGGGCTTTCCAGAGAAGAGGAAATGGAAAGAAGACGTGGAAAGAACGATCAGTCCTCACCTTTATTCAAACCGGCAAGAGGACGTGACCTCACTGACCCAAACAGAATGACTTAGGAAGCCCAGGCTTTCTGTCCCTCTCCCCAGCCTGTGTGGTGTGAGCTGGTCCCCACTGGCCCATCCAGGCTCTAGCTCCTCATGTCCTTGCATCAGGGAACACCCTCCTCTCTGGAAGTCTCTAGGCAGGGACCTGAGTCCCTGGTCACACGAGCCTTGCAGTTGGCCATGTCCCTGGGCCCCCTGAATTGAGACATCACCCTACTGGGCGAAGCAGGGAATGAGCAGGTGCTAGGGAGTGAGAAAATCATATCAGCCTGTAATCCTGTTACTGGGAATTCCCCCTGGCTCCTTCTGCCATTTTTCCTTGCGGCTACATTTCCGCCCACTGTTGCTCCTAAGGTTTACACCCTGGTTCCACAGAAGTAGGCCAGCTGGGGGGTTCACTTTCACCGGATTAAACTAGACTATGAGTGTTAGGTGGCAGAGAGGGACCCTAATGCTCCCCAGAAACAATCCTGGTTTCATGTTCCAACCTTTCTTTACCTTCCCCCAGGCATTCACTCAGGGTGACCGCATACAGCTGTACTGGTGTGTAGAGCATAAACTCACAGCGTATAAAAAGCACAACGGCCCCTTATTCACACATTCTCACTTGTCCTCAAGTATGAGGATGCCAGCATCAACTTACACTCACCCTTGCAGACCTAGGCACATATATATCCTAATCCCCTTAGCAACTCCCAAGAAACCCGAGGTAAAGGAACTCAGATGGAAAGGGCAAAATTCTGCCTTCAATACCTGACTGCTTTTCTGTCCAGCTTTCTGACAATCTCCTTGCAACAGATACCAAGATAGCAGGATATTTTAATTAGGCTTTTTAATGTTCTGAGCATTTTGCTTGTCTAGATTGATTTGTTTTATATTTTACCATTTCTCATTTATGCTGCTTGGGAATATAACCAATGCCAATGATGACTACATTTTGGATACAGCTGTTCTTTAATCAGTAGTCACCACTACAAAATCTGTATGGCTACAGTAAAAGAGCTTCATCAAAATGATCCACTTAAATAGCTTGCTCCCACTCATTTTTGGAGAAACTGTAAACCACTGTGGATGAAAAAGGGGCCATGTATTAAACCTGGCAAGCTCAGGGGAGGCCTGCATGGTGGGCCTTACAAACTCAGAGGTCAAACTAACTACATGGGATGGTCTGAAATTAAACCTTTCTCACTAAAAGCAGTCAAGGCCTGACTGGTGTGGCTCAAGGGTTGAGCATCGACCCAGAAACGAAGAAGTCGCTGTTGATTCCTTGTCAGGGCACATGCCCTGGCTGCGGGCTTGATTCCCAGTAGTGGATGTGCAGAAGGCAGTCGATCAATGTTTCTCTCTTATCAATGTTTCTATCTCTCTATACCTCTCCTTTCCTCTCTCTCTCTCTAAAACTCAATAAAATTTTTTAAAAATATAATATAAAAGCAGCTCATGAAGGGTGGTCATGTTGCAGGCCAGTATCTCCCTTAATAAAAGTCAATCTGTACCTAAACTGAGCCTGTCTATTGTCTTTTTGCTTCTGGGATAACATACCTTTGGAATATCAGGGTGATGTCCTTTTTTCCAAACCTCTCAGGGCACAATCGGCCGCATGAGCAGGGGACCAGAGAACCCCTCGCTGTTAGTGTTATTCAGTTAATTGTTAACTATCCTGCACCGGCCTGTGTAAAAGTATATGGCTACTGTATTTGTTTTACTCGCTATCCAAACCCAGAGATTTCCCCTGCTTTGCTTTCTCTCACCTTCTTCCTAATCTATCACCAGTGGCTTTCTATGCAACCACCTAAGCCTCTTTCTTCAATTGTAATGTATAAAATAAGGTGCAAAACTGCCATTCTCTGGAGCATTTTCTCAACCATTGAGATTTTGCTTCTGAGCAATGGTCAGTTTGGCTCAAATAAACTCATAAAAATTATCTACAGGTTTGGACATTTCTTACTTTGACATTTACTAGGCATAATGCAGCAAGATTCCAAAGAAGCCTACCCAGGACCACCATGCACACCCGAACCCATACTAAGTACCAGCAGGGGCCCGTTGTGCCCCACTGGCTCCTCGCTTTGCATCAGGTGAACTTGGGTGAGTTTTGCTTGGAATACCAGACCTCCCTGTGTGTGGGGGGTGTGTGTGTGTGTGTGTGTGTTTTATTGATTTGAGAGAGAAAGGGAAAAGGAAAGATGGAAACATCAATATGAGAGAGAAACATTGATCAGTTGCCTCCTGTTTGCATAACCTTTCAGTTCAACCTTCAATGCTCAACCACTGAGCCACACTCTGGGACCTTCCTGTTTTAAGGTAAGAGGCCCTGACTTTATCTGAGCTGTAAAATCAATAATAAAAAAAAATCATTGAGGTGGAACTACAGGTTAAGAGTTGAGAAAACCCAGGCTAAGGATAAATGTTAACTGAGGACAGGAGACAAAAAAAATGGGTGGCTGGTTTTTAATTTGGCTTTTCAATAACTGCTTACTGAAAGTCTGAACAAAACCTTTTGTTGGATAAATGAGAGTCTGAATTCACTCCCTCCAGCTTGAATTTCGGGTATTCTTAGGTGACTAAGAATCTGTGTGGATATGTCAGAGGGTATCGTTCATGCATGCAGGATCCCCAAAAGGAATTCCAACTCAACTGTAATTAAATAGTTGGCTTATCTGAGGACTCACACATAAAAGTTGGTTGCCTAGTACACCAGCTGTATTAGGCAAACAGGGAGAGAAACCAAGACACCTAAGAGAGTTGAGATGACTCAGGAGGTGACAGCCCCTTAGACCTCAACCCATAAGCAGCACACTTCAACCTACTACACAATATCCCTAAAATTTTGTTCAGATTGCAGATCTCAAAATAAAACTAAAATTAACATGGGAAATTGTATCTTCAAGGATTAGAACTCCCAGCCCTTAGCCCCTGTTAATACTTCTGCAGAGACACAATTAATAGGAAGCCTTTACTTGCAAGTATTTACAGAAATGGGAAGATTTAACTAGAGGCAAAATCAACTTATAATGGCCAGAATGAACTCTTTTGACACCTAAATTAATTTCTGCATGCAAAATTAGAAAAAGCTGTCTCTAAAATTAAACCGAATGAAAGGGAAGCATATCTTAATTGGAAATTAGAAGCTTCTGGGGGAAAACTCAGATAAATTATTTTCCCTACTAAAAGTTAAGAAAACTTTATAAACTGTCTCTGAACTAAAGAAGGCTTCTGCAGCTAATCAATGCCAACAGTCCATTCCTCCCCTTCTACAGCTCCTCTGCTATATCCTTTGCTATCTCCCTTCTTCATTCCCCTTTTATCTCCTCTATATATCCTCCACGACCACTCCCTACTGACCTAGGGGGAAATTAGAATAGAAATTCAGACGAGGATAATCCAGAAATTCTTGCAGCTCCCTTCAGGGAAAAGCCAGTCCCAGGCAGAGGAGAACACTTCTGTCAGTCAAGTGGCTCTTGCTTTCCGTACCTGGCATTACTTGAACTCAATATAACAGTCTTCACCCAACAACTCTGCTAATTTCTTTGCAGGATGAAGATACTCATGATTGTGTTTTGCTTACTGACCATCTTCTTGTTCCTAGGAATGGTTTACAGGAAACTACTACTGATAATGCTGACCTAACTTGGTTTATAGATGGATCTCTGAGAGATGAATGGGGATGTTACCAAGCTGGATGTGCGATAAATTCCACGGTAGACATAATTGAAAGTTCTTATTCACCTGAATAAGATCTGCCCAACAAGCTGAATTCATTGTTGTAACTTGGGCTTGTCAATTGGCCAAAGATCAAATAACTACTATTTACGTTAATAGTAGCTATGCTATTGGTGTAGCTCACAACTTTAGAATGTTATAGAAGCTGTAAGGCTTCTTAACTTTCTCAGGGCAGCCCATAAAGAATGGAAAATACATTGTAGAATTATTAGATGTCATACAAAATTGACACAATTGGCAGTTATCAAACTTCCAGAGCATCTTAAAGCTGCCACTAGGAAAACAAACGAAAATCATTTAGTTGATGCTGCAGCTAGACAGGCAGCATTAAACAGCCATATTATCCAGACCCAATAATCCTCCTGTTTCCTGTTAAATCAATAAAATACTCTCTCTTACATTTCAATAGACAACTGAGTCAAGAGGCTATGGCAACAAAAAGGGGGAATCTTTGGCCCAAAGAGATGTGGTTTGGACCCAATCAGAAACCAATCTTAACTTTAGTGACACAAATACCTATACTTTAACATGCACAATAGCTAATACATTGGGGTACTGAAAAGATTATTTCATGAAGTAAACAATATTACTGGAAACCTTCTCCAACTGTAGCTCATAAAGTGTATACCAGATGTTCTATCTGTCCAAATATAATGCTAGAAAATAACCCCATGGACATTCCCACTCCTTTAGATCCAATTGAGGTATGGAACTTTGGATTTTATCCAAATTCCACCATCTCAAGAATACAATGTGTGTTCATTATGATTTGTATGTTTTTTCACTTGGTTGAGGCATTCTCTTACAGGAGAGCAACTGCCTTGGCAATAGGTAAATTATTATTGGGGAAAATTAATTCCCACTTGGGGAATTCCATCTGAGTTACCAGTGACTGAGTGTCATTTTACTGGGCAAATAATGCAATTCATTTGTAATATTTGTCTATTCTGCAGAATTTTCATTGTGCCTATCACCTCACTTCTCTGGATTGGTGGAACATACAAATGGTACAATTAAAACTCAACTAGGCAAATTTTCAAAAGCTTTTCATTTTCCTTGTCCAAAAGCTCTCATAGTTCTCCTCAACCTGAAATCTACTTCTGTTAGTAAACACAAAGCTTTTCTCCTCATTAAGTAGTCACTGGTCACCCTATGCTTCCAGATGAAGGGACATAAGAATCGACCTTACTAAAAGCAGACATTCTGCATTATTGTCAAGCACTGATTAACCAGTTTATAGGGACTGATAAATTAGTAACCAATTTATTTCACAGTGAGTTCCTAAAAGACAAAAACTTCAAGGACCATGAATTACAACTGTTGTAAAAGACATCAATTAAAGACTCTCTTCAACGTCATTGGAAGGGACCTTATCAGATACTTAACCCATGAATGACAGTTGGCTCCACCTACAGCAGAGATCAAAGACTTCTAGGGGATGAGAAGCCACTGACACCAGAGATAGACACCTTTCCCACGAAATTGACAAGGCCTATACTCCTACAAACTGATGTTGAACTTTACCTGTCTGCTAATATTAGTCATAATAATAATTATACTTGTTCTTTGGGCTTTTCTCAAATCTTGTATATATAGCCCAGCTGTTAATACTTGCTGAAGGTATATAAAATAACTTTTGTATTATCCATAATACTATTTATGGTTTCTCTTGAAATTTAGAAGGGATGTTAGTGCAGCAGGAATGAAAGGGTTGTGTGCATTTTTAACAGAAGTTAAAAGTAAGTAATTTGTCCTAATACGTTTGTTATTTCTGAGTGAAGAACAGGGGAAGCTGAAGGTTAGTGGAAAAGGAATATTCAGAAAGGAATTTTATGGCCCTCTGTAACTGCTGCTGAGGCACAGGAATTTTACTTTTGAAACTCTAACTGTCCTCCTGGCCTCTGTTATTTTTAGATGGTAATTGTAATTTACACCACTGTGTTCTTACAGCCTTGGCCCCAAATAAACCTTAAAGTTACAGCTTCCATTGGCACAACTAGCAGGAATCAGATTAATGATAAACAGCACTTGAGCGCTTCCAATGGGAAGTGAATGGGCCATAGTAAATGGGGACCCATTTCATTGTCGGATTGTGAAAACTGGAGAGTTGTATGGTGTGCCCTGAAACTATATACATATACGGCTAATATGCTAAGTGTCCAACTGTCCAACCAGTCACTATGATGTGCACTGACCCCTAGGGAGCAGATGCTCAACACAGGAGCTGCCATGAGGTGCACCGGCCATCTACAGAGAAATGGCACTGGGACCTGGTGCTCACAAAGCAACACTCAACTTCCCCCACCACCAACCCGGAGCAACAGGACACTGCCAGGACCCCATGGTGCAAAACGTGGCCCACAGCCCAGCCCAGCCCGGAAACAGTCGCTGTGCATGTGGCTAATGACATCACATAGCAACGCCCGGCTTCCTCTCCCTAGCAACTAGCCTCCTTGGGATTCTTCAGCCCAAGTGCAAACATTTTACAGTTTAACCAAATGTTTGTGATGCGTTTTCCTGTGCCTCATCTCATTTGATCCTCATAGAAGTCCTGGAGTAGGGAGATAGGAGACTTGATGGAATCCTATTTTCTTTTCATTAGCCAGAAAATGGAGATGTAAAAAACTTAGATGAAAAAATGGCTCAGAAGAGGCCTGCATGGTGGGCCTTATAAACTCAGAGGCCAAAAGTAACCACATTGGATGATCTGGAATTAAAAATTTCTAACTAAAAGCTAATCATGGCAGGTAGCCATTTCTTAGGCTGAATCTTCCTTGGCAAAGGTCATTCTGTACCTTAACTGAGCCTGTCTATTGTCTTTTGGCATCTACAATAACATACCTGTGGAATGTCAGGGTAATTACCTTTTTCTAGACCAGCAGAGCAGACCACAGAACCTCTCACTGTTATTGTTACCGTGTTACTTGTTAACTGTTAACTATCCTGCACCCACCTATGTAAAAGAAGTATGTATCTGTTCATTTTACTTTTTATCTAATCCCAGAGATCCCTCCCCACCCTTCCCTCCTTTCCCCACCTTATCCCACCCCATAGCCATTTGCTTTCTTCCACCTCCCTCATGTATCACCAGTGAATTTCATATAACCCCCTTAAGCCTCCTCCTTTGATTGTAATGTATACAATAAGATATAAAACACCACAATTACTGCAAACTCTTAAGAGCATAATCCAGGCATAACAATTAAAACGCAAAATCTTCACCCTAGCCAGTTTGGCTCGGTGGATAGAGCGTCGGTCCAAAGACCAAAGGGTCCCCGATTTGATTCCAGTCAAGGGCCTATACCTTGGTTGCAGGCTCTGTCCTGGCCCGAGCCCTGGTCAGGAGGCTCATGCAGGAGATGACCAATCAATGTGTTTCTCTCACATCAGTGTTTCTCTCTGTCTTTCCCTCTCTCTTCCACTCTCCCTAAAAATCAATGGAAAAAATGTCCTCAGGTGAGGATTAATAACAACAAAATGCAAAATATTCATACCCTATGACCCAGTGATCCCACTTCTGGGATTGTTAATGAAATATAAGTACTAATATGTAAAGACATGTACACAAATTCCTCCTGCAGCTTTCCTTGTAATTTTAACACCCATTAACAGGGAGTGGTAAAGCAAATTATGCAACATAAAATATATTCTGTGGGATTCTATGGAGCTATTTGAAAGAATAGGATAGGTCTGCATTTCCTGAAAGGATGCCCTTGGTTCACTCCTTAGAAGAAAGAAGCAAGTTGGCGTTCAGTGGAGCTCGAGAAGGAGTCCCGGGCAGTGGGGGCTGAGCTGGGACCCTGCTCTGCCAGGAGCTGGGGAAGCAGTCCAGTCAAAAATAGAAGATCCTTCCTCATTTTCTGAGGACTCTGGGATGCCCAGAGCTTGACCCTCCTCTTCTCCAAGATGGCCAGGCCACCAGAGAGAACTCACCTTGAGGCAGGTGCCAGGCAGGACAGGGCCTCCAGCGTGGGACAGGACTGGTGTTCCCACATATAGAGTAAAAGGTTACTAGGGGAGGAGCAGATGACAGGCAAGGCACAAACTGGACTTGGCCGACAGCATTTCCTCCGCCACCTGGATGGGAAGAGTAGTATTGCTCATGTTACCTCTGTGCAGGGCACTCGAGTCCAGTGCATTAGCAGAAAAGATATCCTATGACCAGACAGTTCAAATCCAACACTGTCCTTTCAATGGAGCAAACAAACCTCTAGCTCCCACTGTCAACCCCACAAGAGTCCACCAAGTAAGCTTCTAAGAGCTTCCCTTCTCCCGCAGGGTCCACATTTCTATCTGATATTCTACTCAGTGGCCCCAGGATGGGGGAGGGCATCTCAGCTCTCCATACTGGATGTACTACATGTATGGCTCATGGACCAGTTGCAGTACTAGGGACTCGTTAGACAACCCAGGTCAGAACCTAACTTTTAGTAAGATCCTCAGGTGATCCTTATGACCATCAAAATCTGGGTGCAGGTTTAGGACCCCAGGCCCTCTGGAGGCCTCTGGTCATGGAGGTGGATCATCTGTGAACAAGTCTTTTCCTTGGAGGTACTGACAGCCTTCTGGCTGCACTTGGATGAGTTATTACGTTGGCAGGCTCCTCCCTAGCGTCTCTTTCATCATCTTGTCACAGCTCCTTTCCAAAGTGGGTGGGGAAGGGGAGAAAAGGAGGGACTGGAGGGAGAGGAAACCCATTCTGACACTAAAAATGGAGGAAGGGCCCTAGCCGGTTTGGCTCAGTGGATAGAACGTCGGGCTGTGGACTGAAAGGTCCCAGGTTTGATTCCTGCCTGGGGATTGCGGGCACATCCCCAGTAGGAGATGTGCAAAAGGCAGCTGATCCATGTTTCTCTCTCATCGATGTTTCTAACTCTCCCTCTCCCTTCCTCTCTGTAAAAAAAAAAAAATCAATAAAATATATTTTTTTAAAAATGTAGGAAGGGAAAGAGAGAGGGAAGGGAAGAGAAAGGGAGGAAGGGGGAGGCAGAGAGAAGGAAGCATAAGCACAATCATTTGTTAAAGGGACCAGGCTACAGAAAGGGCCCTGAATCTTCCCCATCCACTTCTCTGTTTCCTGTCCTGAAAACTCATCCGAGTGGTTCCCCTCTTAGTTTTCCACATGACTAACCCCCACGGGTCTCATCTGATCATACCTCGGGCTGCCTGGCCGCCTCTCCACAGTTCCTCTAGCACCCACAGAGCCCTGCACGGTGCAGACCTGGGCACGCCGCCCACCCCTCCTCACACCTTTCTTCCCTCACACCCACTCCAAGGAAGGTTCTCCGTGGTGGCCCTGCCGAATGTGGGGGCTGGTCTGCAGGCGCTCACAACATGAAAGGGTCCGTCCGAGTCCTGGTCTGCCTGGCGTGCCTCCTCCCGATGGGTGAGTTTCCCATTCTTCTCTCTGGCTCACGCTGGGAACAGAACAGGGCTCACAAAACCCTCGGTACAGCCGGCTCGCCTTAAACTCAGTGAAGCTGGGATTAATTACCCAGCTCCTCCAGGCCTGTGGAGGAGGAAGAGCTGCACTCTGGGAGGCTGGGGTGACAGAAGCCAGAAGTTCAAGTCTGGGCTTTGCCTTGGGTTCCAAGTGACTGAGGCAGCCCCTGACTTCTCTGGGCCTGTGTCCCCACCTGGAGAAAGGCTGCCTGGCCTACTCAGTGCTGTGAGGATCCAGGGAGATAACGGACAAGGAATGGGGAGGAGAGTCAGGCTCCGAACAGACTTTGCGTGTTGTAACCTCTCACTCCCTCAGGTGGGAAAGCCAGCTCCACCCCACACAGTGTTTTACATTGCGTTGGGCACTGGCACACCCCAAGGGGATCAGGGGAGGGCATCCTGAGGTTTGGGCTAAGGATGCAGATGATTTCATGTGAGAAATTGAGCAAGTGAGAGAGGGCACCCTGATCGCCCAGCAGGAACTCCAAAGGGTGAGTGGGAACTCTCTGTGGCAGGCTCAAGTAACAGTGATATCTGGGTCCTTGAGCTCAGTGGGTTAGTGTCCCTGGGAACAGTGTGCCTCACAGGTTGATCACTGACCATCTGCATCCCAATCCCAGAGGAGAGGGATGCTTGTTAAAATGCAGATACTGACAGACCTAACTAACTGGTTTGACTCAGTGGATAGAGTGTCGGCCTGGGCCCAGGCTCGATTCCGGTCAAGGGCATGTACCTTGGTTGTGGGCACATCCCCAGTAGGGTGTGTGCAGGAGGCAGCTGATCGATGTTTCTCTCTCATCGATGTTTCTAACTCTCTATCCCTCTCCCTTCCTCTCTGTAAAATAAAAAAATCAATAAAATATAAAAAATAAATTTAAAAAAATGCAGATACTGCCAGCCCAGGTTTTTCAAGTGGTTAGAACATAGGCCCACACACCAAAGGGTTGTGGGTTTGATTCCCAGTCAAGGGCACATACTTAGGTTGCAGGTTTGATCCCAGCTCTGGTCAGGGCTTGTGCAGGAGGCAACCAATCGATGTGTCTCTCTCACATCAATATTTCCCTCTCTCTTTTTCTCCCTCTTTGTCCTCCCTCTCCCTCTTCCACTGTCTCTAAAAATCAATGGGAAAAATATCTTTGGGTGAGGCTTAAACACACACACCACACACACACACACACACACACACACACAAAAACGCAGATACTTCAGCTCCACCCAGACCTGTGGAATCACATGATCGGGCAGCAGGGCCCAGGAATATGCATTCTTCCACCATCACCGTGAGTGATTCTGTTGGTCAGGGCCATTGAGGGAGCTGGGATAAGTGACAGAGGCCATTCTCTGTGGCCCTCTGCCTGGGCCCCAGCTCTTTCCTCGATCCCAGCCTGAGATGTCCTTCCCGTAACCCCTGGACTCCACATCTGTGTCTGTGAGCATGGCCCCTGCTGCCACACGCTGCTGGTGACTTCGCTGACGTCATGATGTCCTCAGCTGTTCAACAACATTCCTTGTGTGAGGTCCTGCCGCCAGGACTGGATGATAAACTCGCACCCCCTCGGCTCCTTCCCTTCCTCTCTAGCAGAGCCCAGGCAGGTCTGGGTGGGACAGGAACAGGAAGTGCCCACACAACTCTAAGTGCTGGCACTTTAATTAGTAAGTCACGTGAGCCTCAGAACCCAGGGGGAAGGATCTCTATTCTATTCCCTTTTCACGGACTGGAAACTGGCGCTCAGAGAGCTTTGGTGAGTGACAGGGGGTGGAACTGAGGTTAGAATCATGGGCTGGACCCCACACACACACTGCCCGCTGTCCCCTACACAGAGCCCATGGCGGGGCCTTCTGGGAAAGGGGCTTTTCTCCCAAGTTGGCTGAACTCAGCCATCTTTCTGGGGAGCTTCAAGGTTGGGTCCCACATAGAGGGTAGGAGCTGCCCAGACCCGGAGCAGATAGGGGAGCAGCAGTGCAGGACCTGAGTGTTGATGTCAGATGTGGCTTTGAATCCTGGCTCTGCTATTTATTGGCTGTGTGGCCCTGGGCAGGCTTCCTAACTTCTCTGAGCCCCTAGAAAGTGGGGTCCCTGCCACCTCACAGTAGTGATGTGAAGGACAGGTAGGTCCTGGAGGAAAGGCCCAGTACAGCTCCTGGCCCTCAGTGGTTATGCAGTAAATGGCATGTCAGGTTACAGAAGGCACACAGCTTGGAGAGAAGCGAGGTATGGGCGTACTTGTGTTTTTCTTTGGGTTTGTTTCCCTCCTCCTGAAGGTCAGCTGCTATGAGTCAGTTACACACAAGAGTTAGAGGAAGCATGTGCGGTCACATGTTCCAGAACAAGCCCGGCCCGCACCAGTGCTCCAGCTGTGTGTCAAGATGGCGCAGAAGGCTGAGCCACATGTGTGAGCCTTGTGAGGAGGAAGCCTGTGTTCTCACAGTGGCAGCTGCCTCACTGCTAAAACCCAAAGGTCCGTAGCTAAGGTGAGCGGGGTCGCACTTTCTGAAACTACTCTGGTGACAGTCACCTGTGAGCCCCTCCAAGTGGCAGGAGGACCGGGCAGGAGGCTCCTGGACCAGGCTGGGCCCAGCTGCGATGTGACAGCCCAAAGGGCTGCTCGACCAGGGTCACAGTCACATCCTGTCCACACTCTGAGCGTGGGCCCAGGGCAGGCCACTGGCGAAAGTGAAGTGGATGAAACTGCTCCGCAACGCCCCGCCCCCCCACTTGCCCTGCCCTTCTCCCTCCTCACGTCACCCACTCAGCACCCAGTGCTCTAGGCGGGCCCTCATCTCCAGGCAGTCCCCACACCCTCTCCCTTGTCTTTCCCCAAGTTCTCCCCACCAATCTGCTTTTAGAAAGTGGGAGATGCCAAGCAATGGGGGAGGTGGACGCTGGTCTGGGCTCTGACCACTTGGGTGGCTTATAAAAGTCTCCAGTCAGTCCACAAATCTCGGATAAGCGGGTCTCACAATCACAGCAGCTGTCATCCTCAGGGAGTCCTGTGCTGGACCTTTGACGAGCAGCTCATTTACTCTTCCCCACAACCCCTTGTTCCTGATTTAGGGAAGTCAGGTGACTCTGGGATGTCACAGCCCGGATGTGAACTGGAGTCGCCTGTGTGCAGCCCGCCCTTTGCACCACCTGTGTGCAGTTGTGGTGAGCCTGGGCCAAAGCGTGGCGCTCTGAGGAATGTAGTTGATGAGCTCTGAATCACTGAAGAAAAACCAACTGCAAAGGCCAGGCCATCACAGACTCGCCCAGGCTGTGGGGTGCCCATGCGGGATGCAGGTCGAGTCAGGGAAGAGGTGGCTGCATCATGGGTCCAGGAGGAATGGGAAGGGTTAGGGAGCCAGGATGCTTTTGTTGCTGGTGGTGGCTACTCTGGTCAGCAGCTAGATGGAGAAGTCCTACCCGGAGGAGTGAAGGAGAACAGGGCCCTAGAGGAGGTGAGGTGTGCAGACAGGGACAGGCTGAATCAGAATTCAGCAGTCCCCTGTGGTGGACACGGGCCCCAGAACAGTGGTTCTGCATGTCACTCAGTTCAGGTGAGCAGCCAAAGAGGCCAGGGTATGGGGGGGAGCCAGGATAACCTGAGGGCAGACCGAGACTCACAGGCCCTGTACTCACACATCAGTGTACCTCATCCCTTCCCTAGACCCTTCTGGATCTATTTCTCACTGAAGGATGGAATTCCTATCTCCACTCCCTCCTCTCCCCTCTGGACTCCACCCCTTTCTTATCTTTTCTCCACTGATAACCTATCCGGACAGCGTGCAGGCTCAGAACTGTGGCAGCAAACTGAGGGGCAGAGGGGAATTGGAAGAAAGGCAATGTTCCCCAGCTCAAGCCACACACCTAACTGGTGAGGTTGGTGGCCACAATGAACATCCCTCCCTGCTCCCAAAAAGCCCTCTCCTGACGTTCCAGGTGTCACTGTTGGAGTCACCTCCATTGTTGCACCATTGAAGTCATTCCCTGAGAACAACCTTGTTGACTTGCCCAGGTGTCCCCGGGGAGGGTAGCCCTGCACACACAGCTGACTCATCAGATTGACCAGCCACCATGGGAGCAGTACCTCTGAGTTCCTCTGAGTGGTGAGAGGCTATCCCTCTGGAGGTCCATCCTGATTGCCCACATGGTGTCATCTGTCCCCCTCCCAAGTCCATAACTTGTTTCCTCTAAAAATGTCACGTAAGCCTTAAAAGGTTTGGCTCAGTGGATAGAGCATCGGCCTGTGGACTGAAAGGTCCCAAGTTCGACTCTGGTCAAGGGCATGTACCTTGATTGCTGGCACAGCCCCAGTAGGAGGTGTACAGGAGGCAGCTGATCAATGTTTCTCTCTCATCAATGTTTCTAGCTCTCTATCCCTCTTCCTTCCTCTCTGTAAAAAATCAAATATATGTGTGTGTGTGTGTATATATATATATATATATATATATTCTAATAAAAGAGTAATATGCAAATTGACCATCACTCTGAGACACCCAAGCCATACCCACCAGCCAATCAGAGCGGCTGTATGCAAATTAACCCAGCCAAGATGGCGGCCAGCAGCCACGGAGCTGGAACAAGCAGGAGGCTTCCATTGCAACTGCCTGACTAGGCCAGCGGGCCTCTGCTCAAGCAACAATGTTTCAATTATAGAAGCCACAGAGCTGAAGCAAACAGGAGGCTTCATTACCTGCCTAGGTCTCGGCTCAAAGCAACAGTGTTTAAATTATAGAAAATAAATAAACCCCAGAACCTGATTCCAGCCAGCCTCGCTGGGACGTTGGGTCAATGGGAGCTATGAGCAGCCTGAAAACAGCCCTCAGCCCCTCACCCAGGCACCTCAGTAGGGACCTGAACCCTGAAGGGACTGTGGGCAGCCTGAAAACAGCCCTCAGTCCCTCACCTAGGCTTGCCACACCCCAATGGGATGAGGGTCCACACTGGGGGACTTGGTCAGCCTGCAAACAGTCATCAGCCCCTTACCCAGGCTGGCCAGGCACACCAGCAGGTGGATATCCCTCGAGGGTTCCCAGACTGCGAGAGGGCACAGGCTTGGCTGAGGGACCCCCCTGAGTGCACAAATTTTTGTGCACCAGGCCCCTAGTATATATATAATAATAAATAATTAAAATGTCCCATAAAACCCACCCAGTAGACCTATTCTTGTTAAAGCCCCATTCTTGAGGGCACTTACCCCACTGTCCATTGTCTCACCAGGACGACCTCAGGATCACTTTCCTGTCTGTGGTGCACAGACAGCAACTGGCCCACATTCTGCGATGAGACCGATAAGCGGTTTTCTCTATAGTTCACATGAGCAGACTAGCACAGAGCCCACTGGTGACCTCCAGAGAGGCTCCGAGCATGTTCCTGCTCCCTCCTCATCAAGGAACGGGTAGAATTCTTGGTCAAAGACAACCAAAACCAAGGTTTCTATTTCTGATCCATCCAGGTTCTGAAGACAGGCATGGGGCTTTGGGATAACAAGTCCAGGATGACTTGACTACCCTTAGTTGAGTCGTGGTTATGGTGACGCAGGAGCTGATGCCCAATATTGCATGCAGCCCAGCCCTTCCAGCTGAGCACCAGTCACCATGAGGGAACAATGTGACAGTTTGGTAAATGATGGTGCGGGAGCATCTAGACTCAGATGCATCTGTCAATAGCTAAGTTTTCTGGATACCTAATGGCTTATTTTTTAAGTACCTAATAGTCTTTTAATTTAAATAGACATATTTCTAAAATACTTGGCTTCCTTATCACTTTTATCCAAATGTTATTTTCATAATAGACTTTTAGACTGAAAAGTCACCTTAGTAAATATCGAGACATCGTTTCACGGATGAGCCCACTGAAGCCAGAAAGCTGTGGGGACTTGCCTAAAGTCACAAAGTCAGGGTCAGTGTGGCCTGGGCTAGAGCCCAAAACAGACGCCTGATCCCCCTCCTGGGGGCACACCTCTCATGGCAATGAACCTTCCCAAGGTGACTCAGGTCACAGCTGCAAACATCTGTCACACAGCCTGCTGCAGGTCACGGTGCTTGAAGACGCTCTGCCCTCACTCCTTTTTCAAGGTCTCTTCTGTGTTGAACTTTTGGCATTTTGGTTCTGGGTCCTGAGCCATCTTTTCATCATGTTCACTGGCTCCTTCCTCCCAGGATGTCAGCTGTCTTGCTGCTTTCATGGGCCTGCAAACAGAATCCACTTTCCAGCTTTTCACTTTGTAGCTCCCTAGATGGGGGTGCTAACCAAACAGACCTGTTAGACTTGTGTATAAATGAAAAACAAACGGTGGCTGAGCAATGGCCAGACTATAAACATACAAGGAGGGCCACTTATTGTCATCCCCAACACAATGTCCAGCACACAATAGGCCCTCAATGAGTAGCTAATGAGTGAATAAATACACAAAGAAATGACTGGCTACCAGGTGAGTTAAAGGCAAGGGTGAGGTTATTGAATCTCCTGTGGTCTAAGATGCCAAATCCAGTTGCAAATGGTGCAATGTTAGGATATCAATGTGTCTCAACCTCCCACTGCCTCACGCTGAGTTATATGCCCACACACTCCTCCGCTGGTCAGCACTCTCCGTCCTATCCCCTTCCAACCCCACTCCTTTGCAGGGCTAGTGAATGGAGGGAGCTAACAGCCATTGAGCCTTTGCTGAGTGTCAGGCACTGTGATCTACAGAGATTTCATTCAATCCTCAATCCTATGAGAAAGGTATTGTGTTCCCCTTTCTGCCACAGAGAAGCCTGAGTGAGACCTGGGTCATTTAGTAAGAATCTTGCCCAAACATCTTTTACTGCATGAATGATCCTAGAATAGTGCCAGGCACAGACTGGGTGCTTGATACATGTCTGAAAAGAGAATGACCCCCAAGTAAGATTGTCCCCCTAGGCTTAGCTGTGCCAAAGCTGAAATACGTTCCACCAGGCCCTATTGCCCACCATTGAGGGGAGGCATGTTGGACAATGGGAAGAATATGGGCCTCCTGTTGACCCCATAGGTTGACAAAACTGAGATAAGGAAATTAGAGATCCTATAAGAAAGGGTGGTGTCTTCCCTCACCCGTCCTAAGGGACAAGAGACTGTGTGTGAGCTGCCAGAGAGATGCTGAATGTCACAGGATGCTGGGAGCTTGGATTGCTGCCAAAGCAAATGCATCTGCACCCTGGGCAATTCCTGCCAACCTTGAGTCCCATAGGAGGATTCATCCAAAGGTCTCCGTGTGAGAGGGAGTCCTACAGCAGGTCAACAGAAAACCCAGATTCTGGTCCCCAGCCCTACCCGGAGCCAAGAGGGTAACACTAGGTGAAAGGCCTCTGTGTGCCCTATCTGCTCTTACAGCAGAACCCCAGGGAGGGTAGCCCCCCACCACACCTGTGTCACACTTCAGGGTGAATCCGAACCCCTGAGGGCAAAGCTTCAGGCTCTGCTTCTCTCTGCTTCTGGTTAGTCAGGTGACCTGGTCATATCACTTGTGCTTTCTGAGCCCCAATCCCCACCCTCCCTGGGCTCCCATCCCCATCTCTAAAAAGGGGCTAGTCTGGCTGGTGTGGCTCAGTGGTTGAGCATTGACCTATGAACCAGAAGGTCATGGTTCGATTCTTAGTCGGGGCACATGCCTGGTTTGATCTCCAATTTGGGGCGTGCAGGAGGCAGCCAATCAATGATTCTCTCTCATCATTGATGTTTCTATCTCTCCCTCTCTCTTCCTCTCTGTAATCAATAAAAATATATTTTAAAAAATAAATAATAACAAGGGGCTAATGACAGTCCTTCACGGGCTTGTTGTGCATATGAAATGAGGTGAGGTATGTCCCCCAAGGAGCCCCAAAGCACTGTGAACTCTGGCCCCCTAAACCCCACATGTCCTGCAACCTGTTGATGTCCCTGCCTCCTGCGTTGCCCTGTTGTCCCCTTTGCCTAAGACTGCCTTCAATCCACCTCGAGGCTTAGTGACATCCCATTCCTTTCTCCAAGGCTCTGCTGAAATGGTGTCTCCTCTCTCATGGGTCCTCCTCTCCCTGCCTGCCTACTATCTGCCAATGCCTCTCCTGCACGATGTGCCCAGCCATTCCTGCCAGCCGGATCGCCCTCCCACTGTCATGGCCATTGCATTACTTACTATGTGACGCAGCACTGTGCTGGGCAGTAACAACACAAGTATGACCACACACACATGGGCCCTGCCCTCCCAGAGCTTCTGGGTACCTGGGCGAGACACACAGTGAACAGGCAATGCCCATGCAGAGAAAGTACCTCTGCCAGCCCTGGGGCACAGGGTAGGGGTGCCATACTCAGGCTTGGGCCTCAAGGAAGGCCTCCCACTATAGGCAGACTCAGAGCAGACCTGGCAGTGAAGAGGAGGGAGCTGGTGAGTGAAAGGGCCCAGAACCACCCTCAGACAAAGGGAACACTGTGTCTTTCATTAGAGCACCTGGCAGGCAGTGGGGTAATTATGTGTTCTCAGATCTGCCTCCCTCTCTGAGCTGTGAGCTCCAGCAGCTGGTAAATCTTTCTGTTGATCTTTGTAACCCCCTCTCCAATCCCAGTGCCTGGCTTAGAGTGAGGACGTGTCAGATAAATATTTGCTAACAGATAAACGGACAAGAACAAACAACACTTTGGGAATCTGGGTTGCCTGTGAGATGCAGGGGGTCAGAGGAGGCTGAAGTTACAGAGGGTGGGAAATGC
The DNA here is from genome assembly GCA_004026665.1 of Murina feae. Lineage (NCBI taxonomy): Eukaryota > Metazoa > Chordata > Mammalia > Chiroptera > Vespertilionidae > Murina > Murina feae. The sequence goes on along the minus strand of PVJC01006882.1, from coordinate 29,661 downwards.
AGGGAAACTGAGGCAGAGGCTAAATTTCAAGAGCAGAAAGGTGCTTTCTGCAGCTGGGAGTACGGAGTGAACCAGCAAAACCTCAGAAGTTTTCTCAAATTTGATTATTAACGACTGAGCAAACAAGCTGTTATTCGGGATAATTGTCAAGTCCTCCATTTGGGTTCAAAAGCGTAATTCCACTTGTCCGGAAGAAAAGAGATTTGGCTTAGCAGATTACGTAGGGGGGAAAAAAACAACTTGTGATTTTATTTAATCACAAACTCAGCACAAGGGCCAAGTGAGGTTGTATATGAGGCACAACTCACAGAATCCTATTGGGACCCCACTCTGCAGGCCCAGCACACCTGGAGCCCACACCTCAAGCCGGGGTCAGGACACTGCACTGCAGGAAAGTACTGAGCAGGCAGTGGGGGGACTGGGACCTTCCCCAGAAAAGAGAAGGGTTAATGGGCCTGGTAGCCATGATGGGCTCCTGGAAGGGCTATCACAAGGAAGGGATGCGCATGTAACATGTAACGGGGGATAACTATGCTTACCTCTAGGATCATTTGTGAGAACTAAGAGAGATACCACCGGGAACTTGCTCAACACAGAGGTGCACAGTAAGTGCTTTTATTATCCTCACCATCTTGGAGGGGTTGGGACTCTAGTAACCACAGAATCCAGGACTTCTCTGCAGCAGGGCAGATGCTGGGGTCACTGGGCTTGTCGGGGAGGATAGGACCTGGGGGGGGAGGGGAGAGAGGAAATAGTCCCAGGAAAGTGGGGGAGGGTCCAGGAACCTCCCGTCGAGGGGGTCATGGTTCCAGAAGATGTCTCTGGGCACCCGGTGGGTTTCCAGACCCTTCTTCCGGGGGAGGGGTGCTTCCTGAGTCATGGGTTTCCAAGGGGTCGCTCCGCAGTCCTGGAGATCGGGGGCCACAGCCAGGCCAGTAAGGCCGACACGCCGGGGCGCTCCCTCCTCCCCCTCCAGGCGCCCCGACGCAGCGCTGGTCCATGCAGCTGCCGGCCGAGGTGAGCGCGGCGGCGGGCGAGGCGGCCGTGCTGCCCTGCACCTTCACGCACCCGCACCGCCACTACGACGGGCCGCTGACGGCCATCTGGCGCGCGGGCGAGCCGTTCGCGGGCCCGCAGGTGTTCCGCTGCGCGGCGGCGCGGGGCAGCGAGCTGTGCCAGACGGCGCTCAGCCTGCACGGCCGCTTCCGCCTGCTGGGCAACCCGCGCCGCAACGACCTCTCGCTGCGCGTGGAGCGCCTCGCCCTGGCCGACGAGGGCCGCTACTTCTGCCGCGTGGAGTTCGCGGGCGACATCCACGACCGCTACGAGAGCCGCCACGGCGTCCGGCTGCACGTGAGCGGTGAGCGCGGGGCGGGCTGCGGGCGAGGCGGCGGCCTTCCTTCCCCTCCCCCCCCACCAGCCCCGCGCCCGTCCCTCTCGGGGGGCTGGCCAGGGGCCGCACTGCTGGGGTCGAGAGGGGGTCCATACTCCCTCCCCTCTCCAGAGCGGCGCTCACACTTGGCAGTGGTTATGGGGCCCCCTGGGATTTTTGTCGCACGTGCACATCCCGGCCCCGAAGGGCGAGGTGGGCCCGGGAATGCGCATTGCAGGGACGCCCTTGCAGAGTTCAGTCCCCAGTAGCTCCATGTCCAGGGGAGCGAAGAACTAGTGAACGATGCCCCTCAATACGGCAGCGGCTGCCATGGGGGGCGCGCTGTGCGCTCTGCGGGGCACCCGCGTCCCCGGGCAGGTGCGCTGCCTAGGCGCTGGGGTGTAAAGGTGCGGGAACCAGCGTCGCCGTCCCTAGAGCAGCCGTCTGACCCCTCCCCACCCCAAGAACTTCGAATGTGCCTCGGGCTGGCTGCGCGCCCCTCTGAGAGCATTTCCGTTTCCTCCCGGGGTGGGATGGGGGCCGGGGGCCACCTGTCTAGCACGGGCCCCGGGACTCAGAGCATCAGTCCCCATACGAGCTCGTGGTGAGGTGGCCTGATGGTGGGAGGTGCCCTTGAGATCACACTGGCAGGCTGCCCCCCACCCTGCGCCACCACGACCATAAGGACGATTTAGTGAGCACCTACTATGCCCTTCACGCATTCACTTGCCAAATATTCCCGCTGACCCATCAGGTAAGTGAGCCGCATTTTACACCTGGAGAAACGGAGGCACAGCGCGGCGGGAGAGGTGGGCCACAGGGCCACACCTGTACTGGACCCAGGCAGGCTGGTGCCCAAGTGCCCACTCCCTCCCTCCTTTCCGCGTTGCTCCCACCTCTTCCTACTTCCTGGTTGAGGAGAGGAGGCAGGAGGGTACCCTTTCTCCTGGCCCACCTCACCCTCTGACCGCCGTTCGCTCTCTCCCCCGCCCCCCTGACGGCCGCCCGCAGCCGCCCCGCGGATCATCAACATCTCGGTGCAGCCGGGGCCCACGCACGCCTTCCGCGCGCTCTGCACGGCCGAAGGGGAGCCGCCGCCCGCCCTCACCTGGTCCGGCCCGGCCCTGGGCAACCGCTCCGCCGCCGCGCGGGGCCCGGGGCAGGGTTTCGGCCACCAGGTGACCGCCGAGCTGCCCGCGCTGGCCCAGGACGGTCGCTACACGTGCACGGCCTCCAACAGCCTGGGCCGCGCCGAGGCCAGCGTCTACTTGTTCCGTTTCCACGGCGCCCCCAGGGCCTCCGCCATCGCCCTCCTGCTCGGCGCGCTCGGCCTCAAGGCGCTGCTGCTGCTGGGCGCGCTGGCCGCCTGCACCAGCCGCCGCCGCCGCCCAGGTGGGTGCGCCTGGGCCAGAGTGGGTGCTAGGGGAGTGGCGGGGCGGGGGCTCTCCTTTTAGATAAGATCATCAGGCTGACCACCTGGCGGGACACAACCAAAACATCATTTTTGCGCCTATGCATCCCCTCCATTTCCGCTACCTGCATCCCAGGAGCTGGGAGCCAGTGTGAACCCCCTTTACAATCCTGAAGCGGAGGCCAGCAGGGCTAAGGGACTGCCCTGTAGGCTCCAGTCCCAGAGATAAGCACCAGTCAGTGTAGTTCTGGAGCCCTCCCTTTTACCACCCCCATAGAGGACTCCTCTCTGACCACACATAGGCTGGGCGAATAGCACGATTCCACTAGTACAGCAGCATGGGGAGGACCTACTAGTGCTGTGTGGTTCACGCAATAGAGGTGAATAAAAGGCGGTTGCCGCCCTTGAATGGGGTGAGGAGTGAGCTGATGCTTGCAGTCTCAGAAGTGAGTCCTAGAGTCCTGGCCCTGTGGGAGCTCAGGGGGTGCATGCATCACTCTGGGGGGGAAGGCATCTGGGTGGGGCCAGGAAGGAGGTTATTATACAAGTGAGATGAGAGTGAGAGGAACTGTAAGGAGGCATGAGCTAGGAAGACAGGGGGCTAGCGTGCTCCCCGCGGAGGGAACAGCACACACAGAGGTGTGAGAGGGTACATAGGGAGCTGCCCTGGGCCCCACATTGCTTCTGTGCTGGAGGGGAAATTTACTTCTGTTCCCCAAAGGGAGGACTTCCCAGAGCCACTCAGACCACCCAGGCCAATAGCACCAGCCTCACACTCCCCTGGGATGAAATCCAAAACTGGTCACCGTTTCCCCAGCTGCCATTTTGCCGCAGCCACATTGGGTCTCTTGCTGGTTCTTCAAACTCACCCAGCATTCTGCGCTCGGGGCCCTCAGAAGAGCAGGTTTTCCTATTGGACTGCCCCTCACACCACCCTTCTCCTCGGTAACTCCTGCTCGCCTTCATGTTACCCTTCACACCCTGCCAGCTTTCCCTTCAGACCACTGTCCACTGTGGGGGAGGAGGGGATGGCCAGGCCTATAGTCTGGAGGCCACCCTGTAGATTCATGCCCTCTCTCTCTTTCTCCCTGTCCCTCACACAGAGGATCCAGTCACCCAGGACACCCCGCCACGGTAAGTGAGCTACCCCACCCCAAGTGCAGCCTCCAACCTTCAGTTAGTGTCCACACCCACCTCATCCCTCCTTCCTGCCTCTGGCTGGGCTGTGGTTTGGGAAGTCGGGGACCCCTACCTCCTGTATGGGCTGATCAGCCAACTTTCTCTTGTCCACAGGCCTCAGGCTCAGGAGTCCAATTATGAGAATTTGAGCCAGAGGAGCCCACAGAGTCCACCCGCAGCCACATGTCCACCATGGGGAGCCCCTCAGACACAGGCAGCCACGTGTCCACCACGGGGAACGCCGCAGACACAGGCAGCCACGTGTCCACCACGGGGAACCCCTCAGACACAGGCAGCCACTTGTGCACCATGAGCTGCAAAGGCTGGCGTGAGGCTTGGCTGGGGCGGCCCTTCCTGGCTCTCAGGCACCTTGCCACCCCCCAGCTGGGCACCCCTGGGAATCAAGAGCCCACACAGGGGCTCAGTGGTCTCCTACGTGGACATCTTTCTCGAGCCCTAGTGGGACCAGCATTTTGAAAGAGTGTGTATGTGTTTGCATGTGTGAGCTCCATGTGAAACTTCTGGAAAAGCCCTTTTCTTACCTAGAACACCACAGTAGAGCAGGCAGGACACTGGCCACGGGGCCCCAAGGCCCAGACTCCATCCTGATTGTCATTCACTTGCTGTGTGGACCAAGTACTTTGTTCTACAGTTGAACATGGAAAATAATATGTTTCCCTCCTGGCTGGGAGGATCTCAAGGTCTGAGGATGTGAAGTGACTTGGGGAAGTGCCAAGCTGTCTACAGATGTGAGCACGACCTTGGGACTTACAGAGATAGTTCTCGGACAAGTGCAGCCTCACTGAGAATCAAGTTCCAGAAAAGAAGCCTGAGGCCCAGACTGAGGGGCTAGGGCTGGGGCTGTGCAAAGTGGTGGTCCCAGGAAGAGCAGGTCAGCGGTGGGGAGGAGCCTGGTGCCCCTGGTGTCTCCTCTGGGAGTGCCCCACCCGCTTTGCTCCCCTCTTACCCCATCAGCTGCTCTGCACTGCCTCGAGCTGGGACTCCTGGGAAAAGGAAACCAACACCCATCATCTCAGAGCATCTGGAATCTGCTGTCCTCAGCCTGGGAAACTTCACAGGGACTGGGCTGCAGGACCCCGAGGATAAAGCAGCTACATCTCTGACCTTTCTACCACCTGCATCCTCCCAGGACGCACAAAGACACCAACAGCTTCAACCTGTTTGCCAGACTGACTTGCAGGGTCCTGCCTTCCACACTCACATGTCTGTGTGAACTTGTTGGTCACTTCCTTGGGGTCAGCAGAGGGAGGAAGATGGACTTGGGGCCCGGGTGAGCTGGCAAGAGGAAAGGGCCACATTGTTCCCCTGACAGGGGACTGAAGAGGCAAAGGGAACAAACTTGTTCCTTCAGGACTTTTTCAAATGCTCAAATGGTGACCCAGAGTAAGCACAGGTCCTCTCATGCTTCCCTGGGGAGATGGCCTGAAGGCTGAGGGATTTTACAAGTTAATAAGCAGGACGTGGTATGAGGTCCCCTCCTCTCTAGAGCGTTTGCCAGGGCAGGTGGGTGAGGGAGGCTCATAGTTAACTGGGATCCATCCAGGAGCCTGTCTGAGCTGTGAAAGGGTCAGAGGAGTTGGCAGTTATACCTCCCTGAATGGAGATACCTTTGGGCACCTCAAGGGAAGGTCCTGCATCACCAGGGAAGAAATGAAGGACACAGGATGCTGGTCTTGGAACCTCTGCCTGGACTTTGAGGCCAGTTTTACAGCCAAGAACAATAATGACAGGAATTATTTCTTATGTATCTATTCTGTGCTAGGAGTTGGGCCAAATGTTTGGGGGCTACAAAAATGAATAAGGTATGTGTATCAGTCAAGCTGTGGTAACAAACAAACCCCCAAATCACAATGGCTGGAAATAGTTAGGGTTTATTCTCACCAAAGCTACATGCCCATCACAGATTGGCAGTGGTGGTGGAGGTGCGTGGAGGGGTTGCTCATTGTTATTACTTAGGGATCTACCATCTCTAATGTTGTGGGTTTCTGGGTTGGAGGTAAACAGAAAGCTCTAGAGCAAGCATGTCAAACTCACAGCGCGTGATCCACATGCCTCATTTATTTGGTCCATGTTAGTCTTTGAGTTTGACATGTTTGCTCTAGAGGTTCTCCCATTGGCCATAAATTACTACATGTCTCACTCACTCTCAAGGGACTGGGCAGTGCATTGGGGACAGCCCTGAGGACTCCATAGTGAATGGGAAATTAAGGGCGACGGTATGCTGGGGTGCTGTGGGAACACATAAAAAGGGATGACTAGCCTAGACTTGGGAAGGATTCCTAGAGGGGGGACGTGGAGAGAGTACGCATTAGCCATGAAAATGGGGGAGAATGAAGGTTGGGAGGTAGGAGAGAAGGGCATTTTAAGCAGAGGGGACAGTCTAAGAGCAAAGGCCAGGAGGTTAGACACAGCATGATGTTTAAACAATTGCAAGTCCTGGAGTGTGGGGATGGGGGAGGGGTGGCCTGGCAGAGGCTGCAGAAGGAAGTCAGTGAACCCAATGGGCTAAGCTCCCTGTACTGCTTAGCATGACGACTCTCACCTGTCTGATCACAGCACCTGCTCCAGCCCCACAATACTCTGGGCCTGGGTTTCCACCCTGGAACCCTGGCACTCAGAGCAGTGTTTCCCATATGGGTTCCCAGGGTGCCTGGATCAGGAAACCCTGGAGAGCTTGCTCAGATCCCCATTCTGAGCACATCTGGACTTCCCGAATCACAGGCTCTGTGTGCAGGGCTGGAATTTTACACAAATTCACAAGTGATTTTTACCCCTAACTTTGTACTATGATGATTTTCAAGTGCACAGCAAAACTGAAAAAGTAAGATGGCCCCCCAGGTACCTACTACCTACATTTAACTGTGTGTGTGTGTGTGTGTGTGTGTGTGTGTGTGTCCGAACCATTTTTGAGTAAGCTGCAGGCATCACAGTATGTCGGTCACCCCTAAATACTGTGTCTTCTGAGAACAAGAGCATCCTCCCCCATAACCTCAATGCCATTACCACATTTGAGAAAAATGATAATCCAATAATATGGTCTTACAACCCACATTCAGAGTTCCCCGATGGTAGTCCCTCCTGTGTCTTTGCACTCTGAAACGGAAGCAGCAGCATTCCTCAAAGGAATGTGCCTCTAACCACGTGGTTCCAGACACAGTGATGGTCGGGGCACACTTGGAGGAGGGACAGTGGAGGCTCCAACAACTTGTCGCTCCAACAACTCGCTCACAATGCTCAGGCTGCCTCCTGCTTGGTCTTCAGATAAAGCAGCTGTTCTAGAAGCAGAAGGGGAGGGGACTGCACCTGACCTTCACCAGACCCCTGGCTGCCCTCGGAGCCTGGCATTCTTACTGAGAGGTCCTCCCTAATCGGAGCCTCTGCAATACTCAGGCTCTACAGGTGGCAGCAAGGATAGGCTCCGCAGTGTCCTGGGTCCCCTGAGTCATTGAGAGAAGTGACCTAGGAGGCTTGGTGTTTTCCATGCAGGACCTCCCAGGATGGCACAGGATGTTGAGCCATAGCCTCCCTTCCTGGGCACACTGCTCTGGGAACATGAGTTGCTTGTGCATTCTGAGGGCCTCCCAACAACCCACAGGCTTCCCCCCCGACTTTGGCCACCCACTACTGCTGGACATGGGCAGCGGATGCCTGCCCAGATCCACCAAGAACCCAACACACTCTTCCTGCCCTCAAAGTAGCCTAGATTTTAAATCAAGATGTGGCTACATGAGACAACACAGTATAATCTACACTGGAGGCAGTCCAGTGCCATGGGATGGAAATGACACTGGGGTAGGGGTGCGGAGCTGAGTGTTCACACATATCCCATGCTCAGAGTGGATGAGAGGTGTCTACCTTCAGGCTAGAGGGAACTTTGAGACCAAGGGTTAGGGGTCTTGCTGGGCTTGACCCACCTCCATCCCTGGCTACTTAGGTTCAGCCACATCCCCTCCATAGGAACAGCTCCTCTATTTCTGGGGCCCCTGTGTCCTCAAAGCCCCTTTTCTGTGATCTCAGGCAGTTCTCACTAAAACCCAAGAGGCAGGTAAGGCTTCAATAATTCTCACTTTAATGTGAGAGGAAAGTCCCAGGTAGGAAAGTGATCTGGCCAGCATCGCATGTTTGCCCTCCCACCATCCTTGGCCCTCCTAGAAATGTTAACGAAAAGGAACAAGGAAGAACTTTCCAAAGCTGATTTCCTGACAAACCATGACCAAGCGGGTTATAACATCCTCCCCTGGCAGCTCTGCTCTCCCAGAGGCACCCTCCCCCAACCCCACCCAGGAACTCAGGTCAGAGCCTTCATGCAGCTTCATGTCCCTCCTACTACAGTCCCAACCACATGTTGGACCCTCCGGGTGCTCCTGATTCTGGAATCACCAGGTAGCCTCCTGTCAATGCCAATTCTTCAATCCCCAAGGTTTAATTTCTCTTTGAAACTAGAGGCCTCACCATTGCAGTGAAATGTCACAGAACATAGATTCCACGCACTACAAGCTTTCTATTTTCTCATTTTTCCTTAGTGTGACTTCTGGATGAAAAGACCTGCTAACCAACTTGCCAAAAAATGAGCCAAGTTCACCATGTATACGCTAAATTTGAGTCTAGTTTATTTGCAGTTTGCTTAACCAATTCTCATATTTTCCTGTTTCTTATTATAATAATAAAAGGCCAAGAGGTGTCACAACCAAAACGACCAACCAACCAGTCACGATGAGGTGCATGGAGCACCTCTCAGGCCCTCCCCTGCGGCCCACAGGCTTCGACCACAGCAAGGCTGGTCGATCACAGCAAGGCTGGAGGCTGGTGTGCGGGCAGGGCGGGGGGTGGGTGGGTGTGGCAAGGCGGTGGGTGGCTTTGAACATGGCTGCGAGCTCAGCGGGTGGGTGGGTGGGGTGTGCACAGGTGGGCAGGGCTGCATGATATTGTGCGCTGGGTTTCTAGTCATTATATGAAAACATGTCCTTTGTACAAGTGTGTAAAATGCTGAACAGTGAAGAAGTGAATATTGCACATTTCATGACCAAAATAAGTTGGAATTTTAAAATATGTATTTTTTTTATTGATTTCAGAGAGGAGGGGAGCAAGAGAAACATCAATGATGAGAGAGAACCATTGATGGACTACCTCTTGCACATCCTCCCCACGCCCCACTGAGGATTGAGCCCCCAGTCCAGGCATGTGCCCTGACTGGGAATCAACTGCGACCTCCTGGCTCATAGGTCAATGCTCAACCACTGAGACATGCCAGCCAGGCATTAAGTTGGGTTGTTAAAGGCCACACTAAACATGTGGGGAGGAAAAAAAAGAGTTGAAAACACAGGTGATTTTAAGCCATGGAAAGAAAAATAAGTTCTAACCCTCAAGAGCTTATGAGAGACATTACATCTCTCATTAAAGAATAAAAGTTATAATAAATTACATTATCCTCAAATAGGGTCAGTAGTTCACTTTTTTCAAGTGATTGTCATCAGAAATGAGGAACCCAGTCAGACTGAAGGAAACTTCAATTCCAGCTTCTACAGGATGTGGATGCCTCTATAGCAGGGGTCCTCAAACTTTTTAAACAGGGGGCCAGTTCACTGTCCCTCAGACGGTTGGAGGGCCGGACTATAGTTTAAAAAAAACTATGAACAAATTCCTAGCACACTGCACATATCTTATTTTAAGCAGGACAGGCAGTGGCGGCAAAAACACATGTGGCCCGAGGGCCGTAGTTTGAGGATGCCTGCTCTATAGTATGTGAGGACCATCTTGGACCACAACAAGGTTGGGCCAGTTCTAAGCCAAGAAGTTCACCCAGCTTGGCCAGGATGCGCATGGAAGATCACAGCACAGGATGCTTCTTTAAAAAGCGAAACACCTATTGCCAACAGTTTGCTTAATGAGACAAAGTTAACCGAGCAGGAAGAAAGCAACTACTGCCTCAAAACAAGCTGTCATCTTGGCCCAAAACGAAGATCGGACAACTTTAAAGGTGAAGCACAAAGCACCTCATTGTCGGACTCACCATGCAGATGGCTAAGGAGGTCAGTCTTTGGCAGCAACTGATGTGAAACCAAGTCCCGGAATTTACACTCAGCACTAACTGAACGTGCCAACCCTAGGGCACAGCTGCTGAGGGCTGATGCCGCCAGAGTCCAGGAGAGTGAACTTGGCTGCTTGGCCCACAGTAGTGTGACCACCTTCCAGGGCAGGGACCAGGCGAGGGCACGGAATGTAGGAGGCACACTCTTGGCATCTGCAGGCAAGTGATGCTTAAATTTGAGCCCCAAGTGATTTAGGGACACAGGTAGGGGTGGGTTCTGCCCCCATCAGGCTGAGCAGACACATCAGCAGACCCTTCCGGCCTTAGCCTCCGTGCCTTCCAGCTCACCATCCTCTGCACCGTGGAGTGTGGAGATGCAGAGGTGTTTTTCACAAGACCAGAAAGCTGCTGAACACATCTGAACCAGACGCCACTGATGGCCACATGTGGGGAGAAGTCTGCACCAGGTCACCTTCAACTCTGCTGGGGATGAAGGGGTTTGGCCATGCCTGGTCCAGGCCTCCACATGCAGCACCAGGACTGTCTCCAGGACTGCCCCGCAACTGTTTTTGCTAGTAATGGCTCCTTATTCCCAAAAGCCACTGGCCATGCTGGGTCTCTTCATTTCCAGGCCACAGCAGCATTGCGAACTTCAGGCTACTTCAGGGTCTTATTGTTGTTTTTAAATCTTTATTGTTCAAAGTATTACAGATGCCCTCCTTATTCTCCCCTCACCCTTGACCTCCTCAACCCCACACCTGCCCCTCCCAGGCCTTCACCATACTATTATCTGTGCCATGGGCTATGCACATCTATACTAACAGAGGAATATGCAAATTGTCTGGGATGCCATCACAGTAACAGCAATGACCAAACAGCAGGCTGGCAGAGGGGGTTAGTGACGACCAAACGACTGAACAGCAGGCTGCATGGGGCAATCAGGCCTGCAGGGGGGGAAGTTGGGGGTCACCAGGCCGGTAGGGTGGGGGGAGCAGTTGGGAGCCACCAGGCCAGCAGGGGGACAGTTGGGGGCAACCAGGCCAGCAGGGGGTGGGGGAGGCAGTTAGGAGCAGTCAGGCCGGCAGGCAGAGGCGATTAGGGGTGATCAGGCAGCAAGCAGGTGAGCAGTTAGGAGCCAGCGGTCCTGGGTTGTGAGAGGGATGTCTGTCTGCCAGTTTAGGCTTGATCACACAAGGATCAGGCCTAAACTGGCAGTCAGACATCCCCCAAGGGGTCCCGGATTAGAGAGGGTGTAGGCTGGGCTGAAGAGACCCCCCCCCCCCCCCCACATGAATTTTGTGCACCGGGCCTCTATATGCATATAAATTCCCCGGTTAATCTTTCCCCACCCCCCCACCCCTCCTTCCCTCTAAGATTTGTCCCTCTGCTCCATGCTTGTGTGTCTCTGGATCTATTTTGTTCATCAGTTTATATTGTTCATTAGATGTCACATATGAGTGAGACCATATGATACTTGTTTTTCTCTGACTGCTTATTTCACTTATTGTCTTTAAAGCACTGTCCAGAGCCTCTCAGATGACCCTGTGCCGTGAGTAGACCTTCTGTTAAGCACGAGGGAGTTAAAGAGGAAGCACTTTGACCAAACATCTCTGATATTCAAGGCACACTGTCAAATAAATTAGATAACATCAGGCATAAAAATCAGCACCAACCTTGACAACTGAAAAACTTTACAAGAGAGTTTGACAGCATAAAAACAGATTCTCACCAGCTATAATTAAAGAATGATTTTATTTTTTATAATTTTTAGAGATCAAATACATTATAAATATTATAAACCTTCAAAAATTAACAGATTAGTCATAATTTTCTTTAAAATGTACATACTGTCACACAAAAATTTCACAGTCTAGGATATCAATAATTACATCCTCCTCAAAGAAAACAGCACACAAAACGTTTCCTGTCAAAAAAAAGTCTGTTGCCAAATCAGCCCCTACACTGTCCACAGCTTATAAAAGTTTCTCATACGCAGCACGGGAAGATGACCGGTTATGAAAATGGAGAGGAGCAGAAGCAAGGACAGCTGAGATGGCCATGGGTGGCCTACAAACCTGCAGGCTGTTCAGGGGTGATCTTCTTCAGGCCACGTCTGTGAGGCAGAATGCTCTGTCCACTTAAAAAAGAATCGCTGCAGGCTTGCACATGTTCGGGGAAGCACTGCAGGAGGATGTCTGAACAGAAAGTATCTCTGTTAACCCATGTCCCCATCCCCTGCTAAGTGCGTCCAGGGACAGTTAGACATTTCCTTGAGCTACAGATAACCCATAAACAAAGACACATTATGCAAGTGGACAACCAAAATCAACTTGGAGCCAATGGGATTATCACTATGATTCAGTCAAATGGCCAATCCTGGGGGAAATGACAAGAGCAAAAAGATGACAAGCGAACAAGGTGATGTACAACGGGCTTTGGTAATGCATGAACTGTGACAACAGAAGGCACGTGGCTACTGGAAAAAAGCCAATCTTCAGTTGTCTCCTGACCTGACCTAGTTTCCACGGACCAATGTTTCAATAGGTTTGCTAGCTTCATTTCAGTTTCAAAATGGAGTGAAGAATTAAGCAGGAACAGAGACCCAAGCCTCCTCCTCCTCTCCCCTCCCCCCACCCCAATAAGGGCACTCAGATTTCTGACTCGGTGTCTATAAAGAGTTGCTAATTTAGATGTCTACAGAGGCCAAGTAAGTGATGTGAACGGGGGGAGGGGGTAGGATGAAGAGAACGTATGCCTGTACTGGACTGAAGAGAGGAAGCCCAGTTTCACACTCTCCACATGTGGACCAAACACACACACCGCGCCCAGCAGGCTCAGCGCAAACTGCCAGCGTGCCACCCCGACTCAGACGGAGGGCCGCTCTCCATGAGGACACATGCTGGATGAAGTGTACTGGACACCATCCCCGCTGTCCTCTAGAACCAGGATCAAGTGATCATACCTTGGACAATGACTTCCTTTAATTCAGCATCTTCTCTCCCTTCTGAGAGAAATAAACAACACTTTTAAGCGGATGTACTTTCCCACATTTGAGAAATGCAGACATTTTCAAAGCTTGTTTTACTTTGAAAAAACGTGAATGGGGTTCAAAAGTAGGGGTTCTACATGATTCCCAAAGTGATCAGATCTGGCACAGGAGCCTCGACATTGAAAGAAAACAGCAGAGTCCTTGTGAGATGGCCTGGATGTCCGGCAACTGAGACTAGCCCTGTCCCCAAGCGGAACTGGGTAAGTTTATCTCATTGGATGAAAATAAAAACTATAAAGTCCAGGGAATTTTTAAGAGCTCACACACACTCACACACACACACGTGCACATGCACAAAAACATTCTCTAGTGCCTCTGACTTGCATCTCAGTCAGCTACTTCATTGGCCACACAGAGCTCCACAATGAAGCTGAGCAGTCACTTGTGCAACAGCAAAGGTAAATGTAAACATAAACAGCAGCGGTACTTGAGGAGTTGGTGTCTCTATCGTATGTTGTCCAGATAATGCACTTCCGGATAGAGGCAATTCACCAAAAGAGCCAGAAAGCTTTTCCCATCGTGGAGGCAATGGCCAGGGTGCTTTATGAATTGTGCCGCTTGAGAGATCTGCTCCTGATATTCAACATACTGTTTACTTGATGTTAAAGATTCAAGCACGCTCAGAGCCTAAAAGACAAAGAAGACAAGAGGGTTAACCACCTGGATGCTTGTAAGGTGAATCCAGCAGGTATAGCACACCTACCACTGTCACCTGGTACCTACCGTGGGCCTCTGGGGAAGCTACGGAACTGGAATCAGAAGTCCTAACACAGGCACTGATTAACCACACATAAAAGGAGGCCGGCTGCCCCAGCTTCTGAGTTTTTGCCATGTCTACACACAGTTTCCCCTCTTCCTGGCCTGCGCTTCTGCCCAGCCCTTCCCACAGAGAGACCTGGCCTGCTGCCTGTTCCCCGCCATCCAGTGCCAGCAGTGGTGGAGGACATTGACTTCACAACCACAGACTCATCTGCCGACTTGTGACAGTTCACACATGACACGGGGTTCAAGCAGCAGTTGTCTAGTCAGTTGGTGACACACCAGGGCATTATAAAAACAGAGATGCCGGTGAAAAACCTGCTGGTTGTACTGCTTGATCTTTGCCCTTAAGATCCAAGGTACCACCCTGAACGTGGCTGCCTGAGACACCACAAAACTAACCACAGAGCGACACATACCATGAACAGAGACACTACTGCAGAGTGCCAGAGCATGAGCCCCGAGCTGGCCTGGCAAATGAACCTGAAGCCTGGCTCCAGCACTCATTAGCTGTGAGATTTGCAGCATATTACTTAGCTTCTTTCTCTCTCCATTTCTTCACCCACAAAAATGAGGATAATAAAAGTTTCTATGCTACCAGGTTGTTATGAGGATCAGCATCAAGGGATTCCAATGTAGACCAGCCAGAGCCTGGCATGCAGTAAGCACTCAAGAATGCGTGCCGTTCTACACTGCACACCTCTGCACCTGCCAACCTGAAGACACCACAGGAATGATGGCAGGAATGGGACCTTCCGCATTTTAGAACGCACTGTTACTTCTCACAGCTACCATTCTCTCCCATTCTCTCTGTGTTGGGTTATTACAATGGTGATCAACCTCCAGACTCACAGAACAGGAACCACTTCCTTGGTTCAAGTGACAGCTCAGCTAACCTCCATCACTCTCAGCCATGGCCCCTCGTTGGTGCCAGTCCTCAGCCCGCAAGTTCTATCCCAGACTGGCCTGCCTACACCTTGCTTCTTCCACATGGTGGTAACAGTGCTCCAGGCAGGAACCTTTACAGAATGTGATAGAAAATCTGAGGCAGCACATGTGCACCCCTCTTCCAATACGTAGAGCACTAAGGGCATGCTAGGCTCCTGCAGCCATATGCCAGTGCTGTAAAGACCACAGGGCCACCTCTCCGCCTCCCTGAAAACACCTGTCCCTTCATTGAAAGCTGCTTTCACTGACCTGCTGAGCTTTTAGGGTGAGGTATAATTCAGAGCCAGGCTTCAACCGGATCTGATCCTCAGCAGGAACCTGAACGGAAAGGAAGGCAGCCATGCCTCGGGCAACCACGCGGAACCTTGGGCGTAGGGAAAGGTCAGAAGTCAATGACTATTGAAGTAACCATTTAAAAACAAATAGCATATTTTTATTAAAAACCAAGACTAACACATTTCTGGACCTACTGTTGTTTTTAGCCTCTTCAGGAAACTCTTAAATATGATCAAGAAGGAGCCTTAATCTTCCCTTCCACTACTGTCGCCCAAACAATGTAGGCATAATTTAGACCAGGAATGAAAGTGTTGGTAAGATGTGGAGGAGCTGGAACTCCCTGACAGGGCTGGTGGGGATGTAGAGAATGGTGCAGGTGCTGTGGGAAAGTTTGGTGGGTTCTCAATAACTTACACATTAAACACAGAGTACTGATATGACCCAGCAATCCCACTCCTGGGAATATACACCCAAATGAGCGTAAAAGGAGTACTTGTTCTAACAAAAACTTGTAAACAAATTACGGAGCAGCATTATTTACGACAGCCAAATGCCTATCAGCTGATGAACGGATAGACAAAACCTGGTACAGTATATCCATACAATGAAATATTATTCAGTCCCAAAAAGGAATGAAGCACTGATATAGGCTAAACTATGGATGAACCTTGAATAGTATGCTAAGGGAGAGAAGCTAGACATGAGGCCACGTGCTATATGATTCCATTTACATGCGATGTGCAGAATAGGATACACACAGAGACTAATAGGGAGTGGTTGCTTAATGGACTGCCATTTGGGGTGATGAAAATATTCTGAAGCTGGATTAGGGGTGATGGTTGCAACAACATTGTGAATATACTAAATGTCACTGAATCACACATTTTGAAATGGTCACCATGATAAATTTTATGTCATGTGTATTTCACCAGAATTTAAGCGAATCAGAATCACACAATCTGATAAATTCTATCACAAGCAAAGAAATAGGATGCTAACTGGTTTGGATTAAGTGGTCCCCAAAGTTGCAACAGCAGGATGAGCTAGTCTGCAAGAATGCTGGCGTCAGAATGGGATGAGAACTCTTCCAAGCACTGATAAGGGCTTTAGTGAAAACCCAGCATGAGGTACATATTAGGAGATGAAATGGGTGGCTAATGGCAAATTCTTTCAGACCTTGGACTTTTAGCAGCAAAGTCTAGATTTGTTTCTCATTGCTTATCCTTCTTCTCAGTTAGCTTTACCTCATCTTGATTTAACAGCCCTAGCAGAGAGGTCTCTGCTGGGACCTGGATTACCCTGAGAAAGTACACTCAGAGAGGAAGGCGACAGGGCATTTTAACCTAATACCACACACGCTCAAGGGCTCCAAGGCAAGAAGAAATCAGCAGTGTGCTCACTTACAAAGTCAAAATACAACAGGAGACATTACTAAAAAACACACAAAAAAACCAAAAAACAGTTCTTTGAACATAAAACCAAGATTGTTTTAAAATGAGAAAAATATAAACACGATTTTAAAATCAGGAGGTGTGACCAGGCCTTGATCATTTTTCCTTGGTCTTTGAGGGAAACCTAGTCCCCAAGTCAAAAACCTACTCACGTCTTACAACCCTGGGCGGGCGCCGACACCAAGGCCACTCAGAGAGCAGCACAGGCGCTTCCTCACCTGTTGGACAGGGGCGACTTCCGGCCAAAGCCGATCGCCCCCAGAATCCCCGAGCTGAGCCTCTCCTCGGCCAGCAGGCTCTGCCTGCTCTGAAGCAGGAGCAGGATGCGAATGACCGATTCGGTCAGGACCGAGTCGTTCTGCTCCGTCTGCACCAGGGACAGCTGCAGGACTTGGTGCCACCACAGAAACAGCTTCGCCTCTTCCTGCGCAGACCTGGCGGGAGGCCAGGAGGAAATAGCATCAGAAGGGGATTTTTTCTACTCCCATTGAACTGAAAGTCCACCTGTGAGTTTTAAGTGCAAGGGGCATTTAATACTTTTAAAGCTTAAGCTAATGGGTAGCAATGTTAATAAAGTAAAGAGGCTGTAACAGCTACCATTTATTAAATACTAGCGGCATGCCAGACACTGTGCGCGAGCTTTACGTTCCTTCACTGAATCCTCACAACAACGCTATTAGGTAAACACTACTGAACTGATGAGGAAGCTAAAGGCTGGTGCTTCGACATGCCTGTTTTAGGACATAAAAAACCTGCTTCGAAAATTAGCCCAGGCAAGTAAAAATCTTTCTAAAACAAGTGTTCCTGTACCTCACAGCCTTGTTAGTTTCTGTTTCACTTGGTTCTGTGAACTTAAATGAACACTGACTTCAACCCTACATTTCAAGTGACCCAAACCCAGTCAGTCTGACCAGCAGTGAGAGGGCTAACCCACCTTGGATACACCTGTTCCAACCACTTGCTTAGGAGGAGCAGCACTTTCATTTCGTTCCTCAGCGTCTGCTCGCTATTGAGACACTGCAGCAGGTAGACATAGAGAGTCAAGTAACTGCCGAGGGACAGGCACTCCTGCAGAAACTCTTCTATGGTGAGCTCGGGAACCTGAAGGGACACCAGGATGGGGCCCCATCCCACAATCTGATGGAGGGAGCCTACAAAAAGAACACCAAGAGAAAGCGCAGGTCAACGCCAGGTTCAAATGACGGCACTACTCTAGTGAGTGTCTTCTCTTTAAGCTTCACGTCGAGAAGACACTGCCCACCGTGGCGCTGGAGCCACAACAGTGAAATGGGCCTGAGCTTAGACTGGAAAGCTGACCTGCGAAATGCCCGTGCCTGGCCACCACCAGAGGGCCAAGAAATCAGAATCCGGTGCTGAGTTTTTATAAACCACTTTTCTCATCTTATTGTGATCATTAAAATCACATGTAGACACTGCCTGGCCCAGTCATCTAAAAGTTCTAACTGTAGAACCGTTTCTGTTATAAATACTTACATTTTTCGAGGGAGATTATTACTATTCTATCCATCATATTTTTTACTCATGCTTAGTTTGACTCATATCTCAACAGAAGTCCTTAAAAATGTTTCAAAAAAAATTTTTTTAAGCATTTTTATTTTAGTACACAAAACAGGATGCAGGGGTAGCATCCTAATGGTTGTCAATTCTTTGGGGGGAATTAGCATGGGGTGACATGGTGATGTGCATACCACCTCCCATGGGGGTTCACGGGTTGTCAAAAAGGGCAGAATACAGCTCTTCCTGGCATTCTCCTTCCAGTCCCTCCTTTCTCTCCTACATGCACACCACAGTGTGCATCTGGGTGTGAGTGGAGAAGTGCTCTCTGCAACTCTTCTTAACCAGACCAGGTTGTTTCCAGAATGTGACAGAGATAGAGAACGACAAAGGTAAAAGAAAGGGGTGGTGGTGTGGGGAGAGGAGAGGTTATCTCTTCGTAATAGTTTAAGAGATGCAACAACAAAAAAAAAACAATAAAAGGAGTCCTATGAAAACTCATTTTAACAAGTGACAAAATAGAGAAAATTAATATGGTGGGTCATTATTATATAGATTCTGGTTTATAGCACTTTCTTGGAGGACTATGCCTGTGACACACAAGTTGTGTCCACCAGTAAAATGGAGTAGAGAGGTTCCCTCCCCTGAAACACGCCTGTACCAACAGACATTGGTCACAGGTCCTCGTGCTAAGGGCAGATCTTTATGAGGAAGACCAAATGCATTCCGAAACGTCAACAGCTTTACAGAGAGCAGGAGATGGCTCCGTACCTTCCCTGAAGTAGGCAGTGATGCAGGCCTCTGTCATCTCGGCCATGTGGCGAACGGAAGCCAGGCTCTGGCAGGTGGCAGTTAAAAGGGGCAGGACCACCAGCCCGTGCACCTTTTGCTCAATCCAGGTCCGAACACTGCCCCGGAGGAACTCCGCCGTCGGAATGGTCGCGTTGTTCAGCATCATCAGGACTTCCATGAAGAGGCTGCTGAGGGCCATGTGGCGGGTCTGGCTGTCCACGTCTGAGTGGGACAGACACAAACTGAGAAAGGCGGCTGAAAGGCATATGAACGTGACACAGGGAAACAGTGCTTTCATCTAAGCTGCTCTCCAGGCAGGTTTTATGGTTCCGTGGCTGACCTCTGAGCAGAAAGAAGACTGTGGACAGTACTTAGCTTTTAAGGTTAGAATGAAGCACACGAGTGCTTTGTAAGGGCAGGAACTGCTGCAAGGTCCCTGGTTAAGCAGCATGGCCGAATAAACAGACATATCAAGCTGGTGTGACAGAGTAACTCACTTAGCAGCACATGCTTAATTAGCCATTATTTCCCCAACCTGACTCATTTGGAAAACCAAATGCATAGATCTCAGCTCTCACTAGGTGAACTAATTAGAAACAGTACCACCTGCAATGCCAAAGCTGTCATTTCTACAGGGATTTACATAGAGTAGTGGTTGTTTAAAATGAACTATGAAAGGAGGAAAAACCTTTTTAAAAAACAAAACTCCTAATAGCAGATCTTCTATTTATTTGCTTTTTTGAATAATAAAAATAGACAAGCTGGTAATATAAATGGCTCTCAAAAAAATTAAGATGCAAAAAGAGAATAGTACTCAAGAAAAAGAGCAAATTCATTTTACAAGGTAAGTGTCAATGAGTTTGTTACTAAGGTAGATTTCTTTTTTACATTAAAAAAATAGATAATCTACTTCCCTGGGAATGCATGGAGAAACTATTCATTAGGTACAGTTTTTTGCTAGCTCTCCTGGAGTTGGGTACACACTTTTTTACTGGATAGACGTGTGTCTTTCTCACACCATGACTTCAGTGTTCATGACAATGGGAGTAGGAAGATCTTACTCATCACACCCATCCGACCAAATTCTCCCACTTACACAATATTAAATAAACCCTAATTTAATGTCACTATAAGACCTATTTATCATTAAGCAAGGACTTTAAAGGCTTATCTCTGAATTTCATCTGAACATCAATTTTAATTTACCTTTTAAATATGACTCATGGCAATAAAAGATGACTGCAATAAGCCTCCTAATAGATCTCAGCCTCTCCCCTTCTATTAGTCATCAACTGAGCCAACAAACACTTTTGTAAAAATGAGATCTGATTCCATCATTCTTCCGATTAAGATTTTTCTAGAATACCTTTCTCCCCTTTGCCTGGTAAGCTGTTATTCAAACTTCATGGCCCAATCACAGGATCACCTCTAAAACAGCTTCTCCAGTACCGCTTTCAAATTTCTCTTTTCTTTCCTTTAACATTCTCTGCATGTCTATGGCTTGCATGCTGATGCTAAACGCTAGGTGCATCATCTTACTCCACACCTACAGGTACATCATTCGATACATGCCAGCACATCCAGACTTCCTATAGTCTTACTGATTGTCTATCTGACCTATCAATTACTGTGAGGCATGTGTCAAAATCTCTCACTATGAGTGAATCTGACATTTCTCTTCCCAGTTCTGTCAATTTTCACTTTATGCGTTTGCCTCTGCTTCTCTGGAAACAGAAATTACTGTAACTTGTCCATCTTTCTGATGTCACAATGCCTTACAGGCAACAGGAATTCATTTACTGAAGAAATACACGACCTTCCGGTGGTCACTTACCAGGCAGGTTCAAGACAATGATATCATCTAAGAGCTTAGACATTTCCTGTTCTAGGATGGCTAGAGTGATTTTTCCATTTTGTTCCAGGGAGCTGAGGAACTGAACCATCTGATGAATGAAGGCCTGGCATTTTGGAACTGCATCCTGACAATAAAACATAGAAACATTCAAATGAATGCATGCAAGCTGTGTGAATGGAGGACAGAGCAGGAAGCCATGCAGTAGGGGTGTCTACGGGCTCTGTGTCTATGGACATGCAAATCTGTGGTAACACTTAGACTAGGGCCTATATTCCCCCAAATTCCTGTGGCTCACTCTTCCTTTTTTACTACATTAAAACATTAACTACACAGTAATTACTGGCCAGGAACTTTTTCAAAAATTGTTATGTTTGTTATTTAATTTAATCCTCACAACAATACTTTGAGGTGAAGTATTATTTCCAATTCAGATGAGAAAACCAAGATCAGAATGACAATGAGTTGGGGACCAACTCGTTACTTCCCTGCCATTCTGCTGCCAATGACATTCAGACCAGTAAACCATAATCCTTTTGGCCTCTTGTGAGCATGTGACACTGCTAGCAAGTAAAGGCTTACCAAATCGAAAAGATCCAAGAGGCCAAATTATGAGCATACGCACCTGATACCCTCCCACTTTCATGCATGGGCCGTCACAGAGCTCAAGGCTGCCCTCAGCGGCACTCATGCCATCGCCAGCCCTGAAGAACACTCTGCCTTTTAAAGCACCCCCACAACTTACAAGATGTTTCTGGCTGTCAGTAGGAATGGAGAGGCCTGCGGCCACTTTTAGGAGCTTCACAATTAATTCAGCAGAAGATTCCTTAGCCAGGAGGATGGAGGGCTGGTAGTGGCTGCTGAAATAACCTAGCACACTCTGATATGACACCAAATCCACAAGATGCCACGAAAGGGAGCTTGTCTGCCCAAGGAGACTAAGTAGAGGCGAGTCCTACAAACGAAACACACAGCTATTTTCAGAGCTCCCACTTCTCAGAAATACGTGTTTCTAATTAGTCTCGGAACTGACCAGTAAGATGGCCTATTTGATAAGCACAGAACAGTTAAGATGTCAAATAAATATCTACTCAAGTTAGGAGCACTAGTGAAAGTAACAGCCAAAATCAAGGCAAAAACACAAAAAGATTTGTAAGCACTCAGAACCCAATTTTCAAAGGGATTCTCTGATCTGGTGTTAGAACTAGCAATTAATGAGATGTAAAATAACATTAATTTTTGTATTCTGACTCAATGTGGTTCCCTTCATAATCCGAATTAGATTATGAATTATCCAAGAAAACAGGACATCCCAAGTGCCAAGCACAGTCACAGGGAGCGAAGCATCAGGGCAACAACTGACAAATGACAACCTCATCGAGAGTCAGGATCCAGACTGCCACGCTGTATCCCATGTCTCCAAACTTACCGGCTGGTCAACCAGCTGGTCTTCCTTTGCTAATAAAATCATCATGAAAAGGAGGCAGACAACCATGCTCCGGGTCTCAGAGAGGGGACTGGGACTCCAGGCATCAGAGAGCACACTGACCCAGTTGACTTCACAGAGGACAGACCCCAAAAATAAAAAGCAGCTCTTGGGGCTTCCACGTTCCACCTGAAAGAAAATAAATTAAAAGCACTGTTTTGCTTTAAGCTACCTATGTATCTTGGAAATGTGTATAAATTGATGTTTACTCAATTATATTTTTTAAAATAACATATTTTCCCAGATTATAGAAGTCACCCATAATCCTGCCCCCCAGAGAGTTAGCATTAAGTCTTTCCTTCCACGTGTAGTGAGTGTACAGTCTGCAGCTTGTTTGGAGTTCACTGCTGCTTCTACTGCTTCTCAGCAGGAGAGGAAAGCGCATCCCCAGCTCTCACCCTGCCAGGGAACTGCTGCTGAGGGCCCATCTCAGTTCTCACGTGCGCTGGGTCAGACAAGGGGGAGATCTATCAGTCAATATCCCTCACAGTCAAGCATGTGTCAGAAGCACCTGGAAGACCTGCTAACACAGATTGCGGGATCCCACCCCTGGAATCATTCATTCCCTACGTCAGGGGGAGAGTGCAGAAATCTGCATTGCTAACAAGTCCCCAGGCGGTTACTGATGCTGCTGGTCCTGGAACCACACTTTGAGAACCATTATACTAGTGTATCTACACTGAACTCCTTTTTAGTGTAATGTTATGTTTCAAAAATGTCTCCATTAGTCTTTACAATTTTTGATGATGATATAATATTTAATTAAATCTTATTTAAAACTAGAGGCCCATTGCAGGAAGATTCCTGCAAGAATAGGGCTTCCTGAGCCAGAGCAAAGCAGAGAAGAGAGCAAAGCCCACCTCCTGGGCTTCCCTCCCTTCTCCACTGCCTCACTCCCTCCCATCTCCGCCACTTCACCCACTTCACTCCCTTCTGCAGCACTTGGCTTCCTTCTATGCTGTCTTCAACCTTCGCTCCACACCTATGTATGCAAATTAACCACTATCTTTGTTGGGTTAATTTGCATATCACTCTGATTGGCTGGTGGGCATAGTGGAGTGACACCAATTTGCATGTTACTCTTTTATAGGTGTAGATTATTAGAATAGGTACATGTCAGGGTTGTGGGCTCAATCCCCAGTAGGGGGCGTGTAGGAGGCAGCCAATCAATGATTTTCTCCCATCACTGATGTTTCTATCTCTCCCTCTCTGATATCAATAAAAATATATTTTTAAAACAAACAAACAAAAACCCTTCCCATTCTCTTCCCCCAAAGAAAAGATGTCCAGGTCCAAAAACATAAAATTATTAGGGCTTAGGGGAGTGGCAAATGTAGTATATAGTATATTATCAATGTCAAAGTTAACTTATAAGCCTATTTCCAGTCTGTTTAAAATAAAACATGGCTAGCTATAAAATGTTCCTTTCCCATTAAAGATTAAGAAGTTCTACCCTATAAAGTCACAATCAATGGAATCTGGTGATGAGTCACATCCTCCCATTCCTACCATCATTATACCATGCTCACTACTTATTCCTTTTCCTTTTGGAAAATGATCATAATCCTCCTTTATAACCTTTTCTCTATCCTCATCCTCAACCCCCTCAATAAGGAACATAGAACTAAAAGGTTCCCAGTTTCTGGCAGGTCAGGGTCATCACTAGACTAAAACTCCTAGAGTCACAGAGTCTACATCATCATCCCTTCAGACCACTCTGTTACTTAATCTCTCATACAGCCAAGGCTGCTCTCTCCCTCAGATGCTACTTCACAGCTCTTTAAACAAACATGCCCTTCCATATCCTAATGGTAATGAATATCCACTTGGTGCCTGTCTCCCCTGCTCAACCTCCCTGTGAGTTCACTCTGAACCCTGTATTTCTCTAACACAACTGTCCTCAGCTTCTGCCAGAGCTACGGAGAGTGGCTGACAAGAGCAGTTCTGGGCAGGTTTCCATCTAGAGCACTAAGAGACTGCAGGATGCTTTACTAACTGCCATAAATAACTGGGCCTATGGTCATGAAAGCACGTAAGATGCTTCAATAATAAATGTGACATGAAGAGAAAACACAAATGAGGAAACCAAGATGGTGGCAGAGGTAAACACCTGAAATTGCTGCCTCGCACAACCACTTCAAAACTACAACTGAAAGACAAAACGGACATCATCCAGAACCACAGGAAGGCTGGCTGAGTGGAAATTCTACAACTAGAAGAAAGAGAAAAGCACACTGAGACTCAGAGGAGGTGCGCAAGTAAAGTGCAGAGGTTCGGAGGTGCATGGAAAGCGCTGGCAACTGAGGACTCGGTTTTCAATCGGGAGGGAAACACAAACTCCTGACTGCTCTGAACGCCAGGTCCAGGTGAGTCTCTGGGGACCCAGACTCATATGGGGAGAAGCTGGACTGTCTGGCATCAGCTTTCTCTCAGAGGTGCTTGCAGCGATTACCATAGGACACTGAGACTAGGGCCTCTAAGGGCTGGGCTGAGGATCAGCCATAGCTGTTTGCTCCGCCCAGTTGATTCTCTGAGACCCCGCCCCACCCAAGCTGTGCGCAGAGGCTTTTGCATATAAATGGCCTAGCCCTTTGCAATCTAAAATTACCTAACAAATTGCAGCTAGGTCAGAGAGGACCAGAACATCCAAAAGAAGGCCCAAAGCCCCACAGCAGCTTGCACTGCTTCACAGCTGGGCCTCATCTGGGCACCTCCAAACCCCAAAGAAAGAAGAGGAATCTGCAGATCTCTCCGAAGCTCCTGCTGGGTAGCCTCAGGCACAGGCTAAATTAGCACTTCCTTAAAGATCCAAGAGTCAGTGTAGGACCATCCAGATTACAACTCCTCAGATCCATAAGGGACACATGCAGGGGGCAGATTCAGTAAGTACCAAAGTCCCACTGAAGCAAGTCTTGCCCCATAAGGGTGTCTCCAGCATGGAAGTTCTCCCACCATAGACACAGCTGATTCTCACAGACAATTGGCCTGGAGGTCAATTCCTCTCAGTGATACCAACAACAATCAAGGCTTAGCTACAACAAGATTGTGCAAAAAGCCCACAAAGGGGTACACCAAGAGTGTCCACCTCAGATAATTGGGGAGGGTGAGCCACTGGGCCCTATAGGGCACCTAACACAGAAAGCCACTCTATCATTGCAGGGAAGCAGCCAAAATGTGGAGACAAAGGAACAGGTCACAAATGACAGAAATGGAGGAAAGCAAACTACTGGATATAGAGTTCAAAATCACGGTTATAAGGTTTTCCAAGAATTTTCTAGAAACCACCAACAAATTTGGTGAGACCCTTGATAAACCTAGTGAGACCCTCGAGGATATGAAAAAGGACCAGCTAGAAATTAAGCATACACTGACTGAAATAAAGAATAATATACAGAGATCCAACAGCAGACTAGAGGATCGCAAGAATCAAGTCAAAGATTTAAAATACTAAGAAGCAAAAACACCCAACCAGAAAAGCAAAAAGAAAAAATAATCCAAAAATATGAAGATAGCGTAAGGAGCCTCTGGGACAACTTCCAGCATACCAACATCCAAATTATGGGGGAGTCAGAAGAAGAGAGAGAGCAAGATATTGAAAACCTATTTGAAGAAAAAATGACAGAAAACTTCTCCTATCTGGTGAAAGAAATAGACTTACAAGTCCAGGAAGCACAGAAACCCCAAACAAAAGGAATCCAAGGAGGACCTCACCAAGATACATCATAATTAAAATGATAAGAATAAAAGACAAAGAGAGAATCTTAAAAGCAGCAAGAGAAAAATAGTTAGTTACCTACAAGGGAGTACCCCATATGATTGTCAGCTGATTTCTCAACAGAACCTACGCAGGCCAGAAGGTAGTGGCAAGAAATATTCAAAGTGATGAATAGCAAGAACCTACAACCAAGATTACTTTACCCAGCAAAGCTATCATTCAGAATTGAAGGTCATATAAAGAACTTCACAGATAAGAAAAAGCTAAAGGAGTTCATCACCACCAAACCAGTATTATATGAAATGCTGAAAGGTATTCGTTCAGAAGAGGAAGAAGAAGAAAAAGGTAAATATAAAAATTACGAACAACAAATATATATCAACAAGTGAATCTAAAATTCAAGTGAATAAAAAATCTGATGAACAGAATAAACTGGTGAATAGAATAGAATCAGGGGCATAGAAAGGGAGTGGACTGACAATTCTCAGGGGAAAGGGGTGTGGGGGTGCGGGAAGAGACTGGACAAAAATCATACACTTATGGATGAGGACAGTGTGGGGGGGGAGGGGAAAGGGCAGAGTGTGGGGAGGGAACCAGGTGGAGGGGAGCTATGGAGGGAAAAAAGAAGAACAACTGTAATAATCTGAACAATAAAGATTTAAATAAAAATATAGAAATAAAAAAATTTAAAAAAAAACACAAATGAACTGATGACTATGAACAAATAGACTGAAACAATCATATAAAGGTAAGATTATAAACGGTTTTTAAAAATAGAAACTTAACAACAAAACCACCCGACAGGTCTGTGACTGGCACCCTGTGCCTGGTCTCTGTAACTACAGCTCCTGCCACAGGCTCACACACACCGAGGGCGCTCTTCCAGGTCATCCCAGGCTTCATGTAATTAATTATGCTGCATCACCGACTGGTGTCACAAGACACTTCTCTCTCCTCCAGCCTAATTATCCCCTGCATAACTACTTGAAGAAACTAATGGCTTAAGTATCAATTTACATTTTTCTTTAAAAGAACATTTCTTTAATAGAACAGTTAAGTACTATCCCAGAAAAACATACATAAACAGAAAGAGTGTGACACTGTCATTAAGCTGTGCACTCACACAACAATATTACTAAAGTCTAGGGGACGACCGCCATATGACAGACAAAGTCTGTCTCTGGGTTTTAAACATGGTCC
The DNA here is from genome assembly GCA_004026665.1 of Murina feae. Classification (NCBI taxonomy): domain Eukaryota; kingdom Metazoa; phylum Chordata; class Mammalia; order Chiroptera; family Vespertilionidae; genus Murina; species Murina feae. The sequence continues at coordinate 2,607 of PVJC01006882.1, read as the reverse complement.
CATAAAAGTTTCCAATCATATACCAACAGCATAAAATGGTTTCCATCGGAAGGTGCTTTACACAAGCACCATTTGGGCTACACAGAATACGGGCACAGTGCACTTTGGCACTCCTGGCAACTGTGCCAAAAACCCACAGTGAAGGGGCACAGACTGTGCCTGGAAGCCACGCTCTCCAGGCCGTGGAGTGAAGGGCTTACTTTGAAGAAGGCCTCCATGAGCATCTGGTCGGGGTGCAGGTCCCTCCACGGGAGCGTCTGGTAGGCACTGTGAAGAGCGTACAGGATGAACTCTGGCATTTTGGGCGCTGTACACACTTCACAATAATGCATCAGGTGTAACCAAAGGGCCCCTGCATCACCTGGCAACAGATTACCTAAAACCAAAAAAGGAAATACAGCTCAAGACCTCTTGATTTACCTTTTAAAACAGTAATACTACAGAATACCAATTTGAACTAAAAGTCTAAAACTTAAGGTTCTCAATAATTACCCATTTTCAAAGATGTTCAGCCAGCATTATTGGCATAAATGCTTTTATGTGATTCATTTTTTTTTTAAATCAAAGATTTTCACATGCCAGGGGGAAAATCCTGGAGACAAGTTAATAATAAAAAATGGTACTTTAATTACTTAGGTAACTGAAATGAGCAGCTGGTGTGTGGGAGCTAGCAGAGGTGATCAGTTTTCCTTCAAAACTTCTAAATAGATGGCTTTCTACTCAAGTACACTTCCACAGCCCTAACCACTTCTAGATGTCCCTTTAGTCTGTGGCCCTCAGCATGGATTCAGTCTCTTGCCTAGGCACTTTGGTCCTTTGGAATCTTGAAGGAATCCAATATTCTTCAAAGAGAAATGTAACCAGAATATCAACTGTCATTCGGGTAAATCATTCTAAAAGAAATCTCACATTCTTCTGCAACCCGGGTCACTCAGTATTATTCTCACAAGAATCAACTGCTCTAGGGCCTCCAGAGCTAATGTCAACATAAGGAGCATTTAGTCTAAAACAAATGGTTTCAGCCTTCAGGTTCTATGCACAGGAATGCTAGTCGGTCATGGGAGAGAGCGCCACACGCAATGAGGGCAGAAACCTGACAATGTTTCCCAATTTGAAAAATATGAGCACAGCACATAATACCATCCATTCATCAATCCTAATAATCCTGTGCTAGATTCCCAGTCCTTACTCAACAGTAGGTAATATTAACCCATGGTTTAACCTTTTAAGATGGGGTGATGGGTAGCATTATTTAAATATGGATAAAAGATAGTTTTGTTTAGGTAAGGATGGATATGTAGGTAGAAGACTCTGGGAAGAAATCCCTTAGGGTGAGAGTGAGCTAGTCCCAGCCCAAACACGGTAAGTTCTGTGACCTCACAAATGAGGGCAAAAGTAAGGTCCAAGGACTTTAGAGAAAAAGGAGCAGAGCAGTATGGCTGGAGTAGAGTGTTTCCCTTTAACAACCATCACATAATGTTGAAATGCACATTTGAATGATGAGCTATAAAATTACACTTAAAGTTTCTGAATAAGAGTAGGACATAAATAGTATTTTGAACAAGAACAGAATAAATAGACAGGAACAGAAATTGGACAGGAAAATAGGTGGCTACTGCAAGAATCTGAGTTGGGTGGATCTAATGGCCTCATAAACCTCCTAACATAAATCACTGATACATTAAGAAAATATTTGGCATGAAACTGGAAATCAACTACAATAAAATCAATCTAAAAAAACAAACACATGGAGACTAAATAGCATGCTATTAAACAATGACTGAGTTACCAGAGAGATCAAAGAAGAAATAAAAAAACATCATGGCAATAAACGACAATGAAAACACAACAATCCAAAATCTATGGGACACAGTGAAAGCAGTCTTGAGAGGGAAGTTCATAGCTCTACAAGCCTACTGCAAAAAACAAGAAATAATGATAATAAATTACCTAACCCTACAACTCAAAGATTTAGAAAGAGAACAACAAGAAAAGCCCAGTGTAAGCAGAAGAAAGGAAATAAAGATCAGAGTGGAGATAAATGACATAGAGACCAAAAAAAAAAAAAAATACAAAAGATAAATAAAACCAAGAGCTAGTTCTTTGAAAGGATAAACAAGATTGATGAACCTCTAGCCAGGCTCACCAAGAAGCAAAGAGAGAGGACCCTAATAAACAAAATCAGAAATGAAAGAGGAGAAATAACAACAGACTCCACAGAAATACAAAGGATTGTTAAAGAGTACTATGAACAACTCTATTCCAACAAACTGGACAATCTGGAGGAAATGGACATATTCCTAGAAAAATACAATATTCCAAAACTCAAACAGGAAGAATCTAAAAGTCTCAATAGGCTAATAACTATGGAAGAAATTGAAGCAGTAATAAAAAAGCTCCCAGCAAACAAAAGCCTGGGGCCAGATGGCTTCACAGGGGAGTTTTACCAAACATTCAAGGAAGATCTAAAACCTATCCTCCTCAGACTATTCCAAAAAATTCAAGAGGAAGGAACACTTCCAAACTCATTCTATGAAGCCAGCATTACCCTAATACCAAAACCAGACAAAGACAACACAATGAAAGAGAATTACAGGCCAATATCCC